>VMDO01001275.1:149830-219131 GCA_007922755.1 Pedetes capensis
AGAAGAAGAAGAAGAA
The DNA here is from genome assembly GCA_007922755.1 of Pedetes capensis. Classification (NCBI taxonomy): domain Eukaryota; kingdom Metazoa; phylum Chordata; class Mammalia; order Rodentia; family Pedetidae; genus Pedetes; species Pedetes capensis. Next base: position 149,847 of record VMDO01001275.1, read on the forward strand.
GAAGAAGAAGAAGAAGAAGAGAGAAGTTGAAACCCCACAGGTGGTTCATCTATGTGAAAATTTTGCTGCAGGCCAGCAGTGCCCAGATGTAAAGAATAAGTAGGCTCATCTTTTTTAGGTACTTGGTCAAACTATTTGCTGCCTAACTAGTTTTTGAGGACTTTAATTATGCTCTGTATTTCCTGACAGCGGTTCTGCAAATTAGACTTCATGCCAAATTAAGTAATCAAATATTATTACATTTAAAGTTGCAACAGATTTTACAATAACTCTTTAGGATAATTATTGTTATTACTCTCTCATATTAAAGACAAGATACCTGAAGTGCAGAGAGGCTAAGTAACTTGCTAGAAGTCACTCAATCCATCAGAGGCAGAATTAAAAACCTAGGAGTCTGTCTCCAAAGCTTAACTTACTAACATGATTGTTGTAAGCAGAATTCAAAGATGGTCTCTGTCTCTCAGCCTCTGGTGGGCACACAGTTTCTCTCAGTTATTCACTCAAACCCTAATGTAGGTGCAGTTGGGAATGGATTTTGCAGATGTAATTAAGTTCCCAAATCAGTTGACCTTAACATAGAAAGATTATACAGTGCCTTTAAAAAGCTCATGAGTCCTATAAAACAAGGGTTTTCAACTCCCAGGACATGGACCACTACTGGTCCATGGCATGTTGGGAACCAGGTCCCATGGCAGGAGGTGAGCAGTGTTGAACAAGTGAAGCTTCATCTGTATTTACAGCCACTCCCCATCAGCTCAGATCCTGAAATCTACCCTCTCTGTGCCAGTCCCTGGAAAAATTATCTTCTATGAAACCTGTCTCTGGTGCCAAAAATGTTGGAGGCCACTGCTTAATAAACTAAGAGTTTTCTCAGGCTGGTCACACAAGAGACACTTCATGCACTTTAGCCGGGCTGGAAGAAAATAAACATATGTGGTGTAACCTGCCCATGAGCCACATAGAAAGGAAGTGCAAAAGCTTCTGGCAGCTAAAAGTTGTCCTTGGATGACAGCCAGCAAGAAAATGGGGACCTCTGTCCTACAACCACAAACCCTGAATTCTGCCCACAACATGAATGAACACAAACCCTGTGCTACTGATGAGAACTCATCCCAGCTGGCTCCTTTCTTATAATGTCCAAGACTTGAGCAGAGAATCACAGTAAGCCAACCTCAGGCTTCTGCTCTGCAGAAGTTGAAAAATGATACATGATATTGTTTTAAGGTACAGCCTGAACATCCCTTATCCAAAATGATTATGACCAAACGTGCTTCAGATTGGGATTTTTAAAATTTTGGAATATTTTCATAATGCAGTATCTTGAGGAGGGGACCCAAATCTAAGCATGAAATACATATACCCTGAAAGTAATTTTACACAATAGTTTTTTGTTTTTTGTTTTTGGTGGTACTGGGGAACTGAACCCAGGGCCTCGTGCATACTTTGTGAGCATTCTGCCACTAGGGTGCACCCCTAGCTCCCCTTTTTAAATTATTTTTTTAATTGAGACAGGATCTCGTTAAGTTATGCAGGCTCCCTCTGGCCTCAAACTTGCAATACTCCTGGCTCCACCTCCCAAATTGCTGGCATCAGAAGTGCATGCCACCACACCTGGCATGAAATAAAGTTTTATGGTGTATAACTTTCCACTTAGGATGCCATGTTGGTGCTTAAAAAGTTTTGGATTTTGGGAGCATTTCATATTTCCAGATTAGGGATGATCAGCCTACACTAAGTATATGATCATTTGTTCTGCAGCAATAGAAAATGCAGTGTTCATTGCAGAGATTTAGGCAATACCAAAGAGTTAAATAGAAGAAAATAAGTCATCCTTACTCTTCCTACTCAGAGGGAACTGTCCTGACATTTTGATGTATTGGCTCTTAGTATTTATAAATTCATATTCAAAATTGATAACTGCTAATAAATTCTGTTCTCTTATTCATTAACATTGTGACACAAGTATTTCCCACATCATAAAATATTTATTAAAAACCTAACTTTTAGCAATTACTATTCATTATGTGTAATAGGAGAAGGACCTGGCAATCCACTTCCAAGGCAATCTCAAAGTAGTCAGCCATTGAAAATCCTATGAGGGTCGCTATGAGTTAGATACCGACTCGACGGCACCTAACAACAACAATAACATTTATTATGTGTAGAGAAACATGCATTCAACCACACCCTTTTTGGAGCATTTAGATTGTCTTTTTATTTCTTTTTAAATAGACCTCATGTTATGAGGACTCTATACAAATTTTTGAATTTATCTATTTTGTCTTCAGGATAGATTCCTAAAAGTGCTATTTATAAATCAATGTTTTTAGATTCTACAGTCTTGACACAGATCGTCACTTTGTTTTTAGAAGTGTTGCAGAAATCCAGTCTCTGCCAATGAGGTGTGAGAGACCCAGTCTCAGCTGCATTCCCCCACTACGAGCTCAAGAAACTCTGGCATATCTGATAGACAGAATGTGCCACCTGCTTTTTATTATCTGTTGTTTCATTTTTCTCCTCTAATTATTAGTGAGGTGATCATTTACTCATACCTTCTTACCTCCTTGTACCTCTAATATGAATTATTCATACTCATTACCTAGTTTTTATTAGCTCTCTACTGCTTGGTTATTGTTGTTGATGGGTAAGACTTTTTCAGATATTAAGAATGTTAACCAAGTATTTCCTGTAAATATTTTCCGCAAACTGCCATTTTCTTTTCTGCTTAGAATATCTATGACCTGCGGTTTTTGTTCACCTGTATACAAATAATCATCTATTACCTTTGTGACTGTTTCCACTAATTTTATTTTTAAAAAATGCTTGCTCACTGTGCTGGTTAGCGTTTGCCTGTCTATAGCCAAGACACCTGACAGAGACACGTTAAGAAGGAAGGGTTTAGTATTGCCCACAGTTTCAGAGGTCAATGTCAGTCTAGCGTGGCAGGGAAGGCATGGCCAAGGAGCGGGTGGTGGGGCCTGTTCAGAGGACAGTTCTTCACATCCCAGTAGACCAGAGGAGAGAGAAAGAAGCCAGAACGGAGGCTCTAGCTAACTTTCCAAAGGCCCAACCCCAGGGACTCCCTTCCACCATCTAGGTCCCACCTCCCAAAGTTCCACAGTCTCTCAAAACAATGTCACCCACTGGGAACCTAGCATTCACAATGAGCTTTGGGAGACATTTTATATTCAAACCAAAACACCTAGAGGACTTGTATTTCCCTCTGTATTTGAACTGTTTTCCTTTTTATAATGTGGTTACAATCTACCCAGTGTGAAGACAGATGTCTCATCTGGTGAGGGGACACATGGCCAATGCTCGGGATTCAAAATGTCTATCCGGAAGCCATGAACTGCAGCTGGCTCTGAGAAGCCCCCTGAGGTCTTCAGCACCCACATACCCTCACCTAACATCAGCTGTATAAATGCCTAGCTAGTTGAAGAGGATTGGGCAGATTTAAACTGAATCTTGGAAGGACCAGTGAGTCACAGATAGAAGATCCTAAGACCATAACACAGAAAACATGACTAGGTCTCATCACAGGGGCATAGAAAGCTCGCTGGATAGCAGGGGGAGGAAACAACATTCACAAAATCATTCATTTCAGCTTTCCCAACTCGGTGGCAGATGCTTCTGGTTCCAGACCTCTTCCTTCCTGCCAAATTTGTCAGATGAAGCTGCCGACGGGAGGGTCTGTTGCCATTTCAGGATCAAAAGGCTCACTTCCACCTGCTGTCATATGTCTGAACCTAAACAGGCACCAGGTGATTGGATGTGACAGATACCATATCCAGCTCAGAAATCATCCCCAGTCACCTGAGAACCAACTCCTCCCTCCACCTCACATTCAAACCACAGAGAAGCCAGGGCTCCACCCAAGGCAGAAGGCTCTGCTCTACCATCTTTTTTAAGGTCACACACATTTCTACCCAAATGTATGTAGATTGCTAATGATAAAACAAGCAAACATCATTAAAAAGGAGAACGCTACTGAAAACTTATTAACCAGTCGCCTTCCAGTAGTGCTTTAGTAATTTATTGGCCTAATTCAGACCATGTAAGTTCCTGAGAGTCAATTTCCTTAGATAGAATTGATTGAGGATGGTCCGTTTGTGGGAGAGAGGATGTCTGCCGAATGCACACCTTTTCAGGTAAAGCACATAGTCCCTGCACAACAGAAAACAGTGGTGCTGCCTTCTGTTCTTCAGTGAGATAATCCCCTGCCTTCAACTACCTCGCAAGGGCTCATGGTGCTTTCTGGAAGTGTTACCTTAGAGCAATGGCCTGGTTATAATCCAAAAACTCAGGGGTGGGAAACACCTTTATACTGTATTCACGGAGTCTGCAGGCCAGGAGTTCAGACAGGGCACAGTGGAGACAGCTTGCCTCCATGTCTTAGAATTCAGCTGAGAAGACTGGAATGGCTGGAATGACATGAATGATTGGGGCTCATTGGGCATCTTTCTACACAGAGAGTCTCCAGGCTCTCCACAGGGTCTCTAAACACAGCACCTCCATCCTGGCAGCTCCAAGCCTTCTGGATTCTTCACAAGGTAGTTCAGAGTTCTAAGAGCCAGTGCTCCAGTAAACAAGACAAAAGCTGCCTGGCTTTTTAGGATGCAGCGCAGGATTGAAGAGCAATTCGTTCCTTTGAGTGCAGTCTCAGCAAGGACCAGCAGAGGGTGGGAGAAGTGAGGCAGGAAGGGAGCAAAGCCAATTCAGGGCGGATTATCCAGCAGGTTTGTGCTGTTTATACCTAGGGCTAACCTCACTGGTGACTCTGTGATGCAGATAACACGCTCACAACTCACCCAACAAAGAGGTGGGGTTATGGAGCTCTCTGTCTACCAGCTCTTCACCGTACTGACTGAGAGTTACATGAGAGAGTAGGGTAACTGGTGTTTCTGGGGAGTTTCCATTGCCAGAGGAGACCTAGGGAAGACACAGGTGCTTGAGGGTGGAAGCTGCAGGGGGGATGCCACATGAATGCTGAAAGCTCAGTGGGTGTGCTGGGGCATGAAAGGTGTGGCTACACACAGGATTTTCATCACACCTTCATTACACCAATCACCTAAATGCACAGTCAGAGGAGTTGCAGTATCTTCTCCTAAACTGGGAATTCCTGGAGGGCAGGAACTGTCCTTCACATCTACGGATCATTAACACCTAGAAAGGAGCCTTCCACAGGGGAAGCCCCTCTCAATTATGGATTATGGAATAAAATAGAATGAAACCAAACCTTTAGTTCAAAGCCCTCTCTCAAAACTTTCCCTGAATTTCATTTATTTATTTATTTATTCAGTAGTACTGGGAATTGAAGCCAGGACCACCTCAGGCTCTACCACTGAGCTACACTCTCAGCCCCTAGAATTTCTTGTTACTTAATTAATTATACCATTTTGGACACCTCAAAGTGTGTGTGTGTGTGTGTGTGTGTGTGTGTGTATGTGTGTGTGTGTGTGTGTGTGTGTGTGTGTGTGTGTAGCTTACCTCTGTGTTTTTTTATACTATGCTGTAAAACCCTAAGCTGGCCACTCCTCTTATATTTACTATTTCACTAAGTGGCTCTATCATCTACTCAGTTACCAAGTTAGAACCTCCTGATTCTCCTTTCACCTTTCTCAGCCAGAACTTCTCACATGAATATTTTGGCATATTTATCTTTGGGGGTCCATTCCATTCTCCTTTCTGACATTTCTCTCTGTTACTGCCTCCAGATCAAATGCTCATCATATTTTGATAAGTGATTGCCTTGACTACCTGATAAGTCATGGTGCCTGAAATGTCTCCTGAGAAATCAAATATATGAACATTTCCCGACTTAAAACCTTCAATTGTTTCAGCATAGGATGAAAATAAATCTCTTAGATTCCAAGCAGGTTTTCAGATGCACCACCATTCCATCTATGAAATTGTCTCCCGTGTCCAAACACTTCACAAAACCTCAGGACTCCAAACCCACACTCGGCATTTGGATCTTCTCTTACTGTTCTCTTCCCAGAACACCTTTCCACGTCAGTCTCCATCTGACTAAGATTCAACTATTCCACAAAGTGCAGGAAATGCCACTTTCTATGCCACAGAGAGGTTGGAGTTTAGCTCATTTGATAGATTGCTACTATGCACTTGCTGAGGCCCGGGGTTCAATCCACAACAACGCAAAAATGGAAGGAGGGCATGGCAACCCACTACTGAAACAATCCCAAAACAATCAGCCGTTGAAAACCCTATGAGCTGCAGAGAAGCACTGGCATAGTGCCGGGAATGGCACAGTGTTGGATAGTGTTTCCTTCTGCTGTACATAGGGTCGCTATGAGTCAGACCTGATTCAAGGGAACCTAAAAACAACATACCCAGTGACCTCCCCACTGACTTTAGCTACTTAATGACTCCAGCTTAGTCACAAGTTCATATTTCCTCAGTTATAAGATACCATGAATTCTATGATGCATCACTGATTTGCCACTAAATTGTGATAGATGTAGAAGAAATTAAATGGCCTACATAAAATTTGTTGTTGTTAGGTGCTACTGAGTCGGGTCTGACTCACAGCAACCCTATGTACAACCAAACAAAACACTTTCCAACACTGTGCCATGCACGGCACTACTGTCAGTGCTTCTCTGCTATTTATAGGGTTTTCAATGGCTGATTATTTTGGGAGTGAGTTGTTGGGTCCTTCTCCCAAGCCTACAGCAGCCAGTATTCCCAGGCAGTCTCCTATCCAAGGACTAACCAGGCCCAACCCTGCTTTGCTTCCAAGATCTGATGAGATTGGACACCAGGTAGTACAGCCGTGGGATTTATAATTTAGAAACATTAACTGGGAAAAAAATGCCTCCAGAATGGTGAAAGTATAGTCACTGCTTCCTCTTCTCTATTTGTGGAATACTTTTCTCCCCAGCTATACCTCCCACTGGAAGCACCCTGAATGTTCTGAGAAGTCCAGACTTCTAAATGAAATTTCTTGAAATGCCTGCAGGTACATTTTCACTTTACTGAGAAAAAATGTGAATTGTGGTTACTAAATTGAAACTAGACCACAAATGGGATTCAGATCTGGGTAGAGATTTCCAGGAGGAGGTCAGTCTGGGAAAGGGGGAAAGGAAGGCCTAAAGACCAAGGAACCCTGCAGAACTGTCAGTAGCGGGACCCTGATGGAACAGCAGGTTCTCCATCTGAGGATTTGGCTCTTTCCAACCAACCACCAACACATTCTTTGTTCCACTACTCATCTTTGCCCTCCTGTAAGGTAATAGCTATAGTATAAAGGAAACCCAACAACAATTACTACAAAAAATAAAACAAGATTACTAGCAATCCAACAACTGTACCATTGAGACTCCTTCTGAGGTCACACAAAAGATAAAATTGTTCCTATTCACTAAAAAGAGACAACAGCTACTAGAGTCAGTAACCTGGGGGAATAGGGTTTTGCAGGTAGAGAGTTGCCTGTGGTGGCCTTGGGGGGTCATGATACAATGGAACCTGAAAGTGATATAGGCAAGGGACAGGAAGAAAACTGTAGGCAGCTGAATAAATGATGATCAATGGCAAAGGAAGATGGTAAAAGCAGAGCATACCAACACATATGTCATGCCTCATCTCCTTACTACTACCTCTAAAGAAAACTCACTATAACCTGTTTACTGGGTAAAACCTTGACTCAGCATTCTTGTGGAGTTCCTGGACGAACCAACCGATTAAATAAACAAACAAACAAAAATCCAGAATCCAGAGAGGCTCAAATGGAGAGGTGGAGAAGGAAAGCATAGAAAATATAGAAAGGAGGAAGAGGGAGGAAAAAATAAGGAAAAATTTTAGGTAGGACATTGGTCAAAATTTGGGAAAACAAGAAGTCAAAAATAGGATTCAGGAGAGAAACTTTGAGGCAGCACTTGCAACCACATGGAGAACATATAGAGAAGCATCTAAGAAGAATAAAGAAGGAAAAATGTTTTCTGTAATTCAGGACTACACATACCTGTCAACATTTTCACGTGTAAAGTAAAAGATTTTCATTACAGTAACAAGGTTGTTCTTGCGTTTTATTTTAGATATTGTATTTTAGTTCTATTTGCTGAGACTTCCTGCCTTTTCACTTATGAGAATATTTTCCTTTATCACACTAAAAAAGTTAAAATAGTTGCTCCAAAGCCTCTATCCACCAATTCTGACAACTGAAATACCCTGTGGTTAGCATCTATTGGTTGTCACTTCTCTTGAGAATGGAGCATATTTTTCTATTCGCTGAATGTCATATTATTTTGTATTATATTCTGGGCATTGTACTGTTGTATTGTACAGACTAGATTATGGTACATTTTTCTTCCAAAATTATTGATATTTTTGGTTCATGTATTTTAGGAGACAGATTTCTTGATTAGGATCTAACTTTACACTATGCCCCATGGACAGAAGCTCAAATCTAGCCCATAGCTGAGTGGTCTGCAGTTGGTAGATGCATGTGTATTTCAGGAATCAGCCAGAGATTTAGGAGAATTAGTACAGAGAAATTAAGGCCCCTCTCTGGTTCCACTACTTCTAGGCTTATAACCTCACTTCTTAATGACTATTGTTGCCGTAAAGTCTGTGTTCTCTTCCTTCATGTCAAAAAGACTACATCTTTTCTATCAAAGTTCTTAATGCCACATGTGGTATTAATTTAGCCTGCACTCAAACTAAAAGCCATATTAACAGGACATTAAGCCAATGTTTGGGAGAAGGACCTGGCAACCCCCTCCCAAACTCAATCTGCCATTGAAAACCCTATGAACAGCAGAGAAGCACTGACAATAGTGTTTCCCCTGTTGTACAGAGGGTTGCTATGAGTCGGATACTGACTCGACGGCACCTAACAACAACAACAACAAGCCAATGTTACTAGTCTTTTTTCCCAAGTTTCTATCATTTTCTGAAATCCTGTTTTTTCATATTCCATTTCCTTCAGGTAGTTGGTTTTCTGTTTTTAAAGTGTATTTTCTAGAATTTTTAGTTGTTATCTGCTACAGAATAGATCTATTAGGAGCTTACTACACCATGCTATAAGTTAGTAGATTTTTGATTACTGGACTGTGCTCCTTTGAATGTGAAACTATACTGATTGGTTCTCATAAACTGGGATATTTTTATCTAGCAAGTACCCAGACATCTCCTTCAATTTAGTGTTGGTGACAACTTAATCCCAGATTAAAACTGAAGTCTAAAAATGTTTCGTGAAATACTTTAGGATTTCTGATTCATGATGTAAACATAAACATGCTATCTCAATTAATAAACTTATGGATGGAATTTATTAAGAAGAAACGACAGCCAACCAATAGAACATGAACAGAACACTAGCCAAGTGCCAGATACTGTGTCTAACAAGGTATTTCTCATGCTATTGCACTTATGAATAAGAGCTCATTTTGTCATTACAGACCTGCCCTGAAAACAACTTCTGCAGTTCATGTTTTTCTAAGAGAATTGCTCTTGTTTTTTTAATACTTGATTCATAAAGTTTATATATCGGCTAATACTATGGTTTTCACTACTGTTTATGTATGAAAAGTCTTAAATACAGAACACAAAACTTTTAACAATATATAGAGAAAACTCTTGAGTTACATTCCAAATGTAAATAGTGGAGCATCAAAATCATATATTTTGTCAGGCATGGTGGGCATACTTGTAATCGCAGCACTCAGTAGGGCTGAGGTAGAAGAATCTCAAGTCTGAGATCAATGAGGGCTACACAGTGAATGTTGTATCAACAAACAAAAAATTCGCATTTGTATTTTTAAGTATGCTGATTATCATCCAAGCAATGTTGTTAGTGTCAGAGACTTCTAACCATAATACAACTATACACAAACCATCTGCTAAAAATCATATTCATAATTTTGTTATCAGGAAGAAATATTTTAAGCATTTCTCATCCTAAATGATAATTTGTTACCTATACATGGATATTCTTGTGTTCAAAGTACATTTTAGGAAATTAGTTTGGGCTTTAAGGTTGAGGATTAATACACTGTAGTTTTTCCTATTTAGAATAATTAGAAATTAGCTCTAGAGCCAGGCACAGTGGCCCACACCTGTAATCCCAGCAACTTGGGAGGCAGAGGCAGGAGGATCACGAGTTCAAGACCAGAGGTAGTCTGCATAATTTAGCAAGACACTGTCTCAAAAAAAAAGAAAATGAGCTAGGGGTGCAGTTCAGTAGGTCTAGCACTTGCAAAGCATGCAAGCATGAGGCCCTGGGTTCAACCCCCAGTACCAAAAAAAAAAAAAAAAGAGAGAGAGAGAGAAAATTAACTCTAGTGTTTTTATGAAGAACATTTGACTTTTCAAGGGCAGCTTAGTGATCTAACACTAAGCTGAAGATGCCTATAGTTATATTTTTACAGGGATATCAAGGACGCTAGGGGCTGTGGGTATAACTGAGTAGTAGAGCACTTATTTTGTATATTTGAGGCCCAGGGTTCAACTCTTGCTGAGAGAGAGAGAGAGAGAGAGAGAGAGAGAGAGAGAGAGAGAGAGAGAGAGAGAGAGAGGAAGAGATAGTAAAGTGAAAAGAAGAGAAGAGAGGAGGGGAGGGGAGAAGTGGGGAGGGAAGGAGAGGAAGAGGGAAAGGAAGGGAAGAAAAGAAGGAAGGAAGGAAAGAAGGGATATTAAATGATATTTTCCACATTTGAAATGTTCTCCATAAAGCAAGAGCCAGTTATTAACAGATATCCCTAAACTTCCTCCTAAGATCCTTAAGAAGCCCTAAACTGAGGCTCTAATACAAATGCAAGCTTTTCCAATAAAAAGTCTAGGTATTCTATTTAATAATGCAAACTACTGTCTTAAATGAACTGATGGTCAATGCTAAAATATCTTGAGGACATTCTGGTAACTATATATTGAATAGAGTAATATATGACAGGGGCTGAGGTTTAGCTCATATAGTTGAATGCTGCTCTGTGTTCTCTGAGGCCGTGAGTATGATCCCTAACACCTCAGAAATGGAGGAAAGACCTGGCAGCCCATACCTGGAACAATCCCAAAACAATCTTCCATTGAAAACTCTATGAATAGTGGAGAAGCACTGACATAGCGCTGGGCATGGCACAGTGTTGGGGAGTGTTTCGTTCTGCTGTACATAGGGTCAGTATGAGTCGGACAGACTTGATGGCACCTAACAACAACAACAAACATATGATACACATGCTTGTACATATATATAAACATGAATCTATGCTGTAAGTGGACTGCATTTAGCTTGTAGATGTGTTTGGAAAGCCTGCTCAGGTGTCAAAAATGTTCTTATCTCCTCTGTTCCAACCTGCCTGATTATGCTGCTTGCCTAGATCATATGGTCATTTTTAAGTTTGAAACCTTAGATGCAGGATTTGAAAACAGAAAGACAGTGCTGAGAATAGACTGGGCAAGGATGGGGCCGGCTGGGGGGACACATGTTTTTCTTGAGACCCTCTCATAGTCTGCTAATGTTCCAAAGGTCTTCCCTTTCTCAAATATTTTCTATCCACTGTAAAGACACTCTTCTCTTTTCCTATCTGGTAGAGTGTTTTTCAAATCAGAAAGAATAAAAAATAAAACGATTAAGTTGTGTATTCAAATTGCAAGTGAATAGGATTTCAAAAAATTAAGCTATAGCTAAAAAGCAACATTTGTATTTTCTTCCCATCCTTCTTTGACCTTGTCAAATGCAAACAAACCCTACCAAGCCTCCAACCTAGAAATACAAAAAAGAGAAAAATGCAGACTTCTCTAAAGGCATCAACTAAAGTCTGTGATAATTTATTTTAATAACACCCTTCCGTTAACTGCTGATAGGATACTTGAAAGTATGCTCCCTGGGGTATTTGCTTCAAGATGACTCCCTTTCCTCAGCTAGTGTTGATATCCACATAGTATGTAATGGAAAGAAGGAAGGAACCACACTTAATTTCCTCCACCGGTTTAAATAGGCCATAGCAATAACAGTATTGTCACAGCATACCTTGGACCAACAATGTTTACAATAATGAACTGCAGGACTAGGGGTTGAATGGCCAGCAGGGGTAGCCTTCAGTCCTACTGTGAGGTGGCCAATTTATTCCTGAAGTTAGAGCCAGAATGAATTGAATCTGAAGCTAACATAATCTATATTAATCACAGTAATGTACATGGAAGTCCTAGTAAGTGCTTTCATTGATTATCTCATTTAAATGGTCCGCTCAGTCTCCTAATTGCTATAAATTGAGCAGCCCTAATTCAAAAATCACAAATACTCCAAAATCTGAAACTTTTTGAATACCCACATTGTGCTTAGTTAACCTGATGATATCATATTTTCATTGTATTAATGATAAGTTAAAAACTTATATTGCATAAAAGTAAGATAATAATTGTTTATCCATAGCATATAAACTCAAAGTCAGGAATGATGGTTCTGCTGCAGTGTCCTCATGGGTGGCTAAGACAACGACACCTTTGGTTCCTAGTGGTTCAATGTATAAAAACTTTAATGCTCGAAATTAATTAAAAATGTTGCATAAAATTGCCTATAGACTATGTGTATAAGATGCATATGAAACATAAATGAATTTCATGTATAGACTTGGATCTTGTCCCCAAGAGATCTCATTCTATATATACAAATATTCCAAATCTAAAAACAAAAAATCTGAAATTCTAAACATTTCTGGTCCCAAGCATTTTAGATAAAGCATTCTCAACTGTAAACCTTTATACAGAATGATGTTCTTTGCAGTGATTTCTATAAATGAAATTAACTTCATCCCTCTTTATGGCTGAATAAAACTCCATTTTGTAAATATACATACCATATTTTCTTTATCTATTCATCTGTTGAAGGCATTTGATTGGAAATGGATGGAACTAGAGATCATCATTTTAAGTGAAATAAGCCAGATGCAGAAGGACAAACATTGCATGCTTTCTCTCATATGTGGATGCTAGATTTCAAAATGTATGTTATTGTTGTTGTTAGGTGCTGTCAAGTCAGTATCCGACTCATAGCGACCCTCATAGGGTTTTCAATGGCTGACTGTTTCAGGATTGCCTTGGGAGTGGATTGCCAGGTCCTTCTCCCATTTTTTGTGGTGCTGGGAATTGAAGTTAGGACCTCAGAGACTTCAGCGCAGCGCTCTACCAACTGAGCTAAATCCCAGCCCTCAAAATGTATATTCAATACTTTAATATATGTCATGAAAGTAGAAATGGGGCTATATAGGAGGAGAAAGGAGACTAAAGAGGTAGGAAAGGGAAATAAGAAAGGCTAATGGGAGGAATGGAAGAGAAATATATGTTTTTCTTTCTAAGGTAGACTCTAGGAGATATATATATATATATATATATATATATATATATATACACAGACACACACATACACATGTATATGTGTATGTGTATATATATACATATACACATATATGTATGTGTATATGTATATATATACCATGTGTGTATATACATACACACATATATATGTATGTATATATATACATAAACACATATATATGTATGTATATATATACATAAACACACATATATGTATGTGTATATATATACACACATAGGTATATGTATATATACATACACACATATATATGTATGTGTGTATATATGTGTGTGTGGATATATAAATGTGTGTGGATATATATAGAGATATATATATATACACACAAATATATACACACACAAATAAGACATTCAAGCAGAACGGGTACCACTGATGGGGAGAAAGATGAGAAGTGGGGGAAGGGGCATTATAAAAGTGTAAAAGGGTAATGGGGGAGGTGAACATGAACAATGCACAACAATATGAATCTATGCAAACCTCATAATGAAACTGATTAAGCTATATTCTAACTAAAATGTTACTATTAAAAATAAAATGAATTAATTGAAATAACTGAAAACAACCTAATAGGCCAACTTGTGGAAAATGGGTAGGAATATTATGATATATCCATACAATGCAATAGTTATGATATGGGTTTTTTTTTTGTACAGTAAAGTCATTTGAAATGGCGCTCTGAAAAATATTTTGAAAAATATTTTGAAAATGCATTTAAAATGTAAAAAAAAGAACATTAATATGCAGAAGCTTTTACACAAGAAGGAGGAATTTGGTTTTTTTGTTTTTTTTTTTTTGTTGTTGTTTTTAAGGTGAGTAGAAGCCATTGAAATGTTTTATGGAGTTGACTGATAGGATGAGATTTGCATTTAAAGACAATATCTCTTGTCTCTCCATAAGTTTTTGTTCCTTCCATATTTGCTGCAGTAAGCATATAATATTTTTAAAAGTTAAAAAATACCAGGATGAGACATAATTGTGGAATCCTGGCTTTGCAATCTACTTGACAACTCCTTAAAACAAGCCTAGACTAGGGGAAAAGCCCTAGGAGCAAACATCAGGACTTCTAAATAGAGGTACTTTGGGAAATCTGGAACAACCTGCCTGTGTCCTTCAACATGGAGGGTAAAGTTATTTCTATTGGGTAGACAAATGAGCCAAGCAAAATATCTCTTGCTTGCTTGAATGTTGCCGCTTAAGAACATGTCAAATAAATTTCTTTCCATGGAAGCACTTGTCTAATGGGGAGATGTGAAGAGACAGCTGACCTCCCTCTACTTGGTTTCCTTTCCTGGAGCTACTTAGGCCATGCAATGACCCTTTTCCTCCTAGGAGACAAAACCCTAACATTCGCCACATCCATTCAAAACCGAAAGCTCTGAGACATGATTTATGACAAGAAATCCTTGGCAGCTCCCCTAGGACCATCCAGTTCTGCATACAGAATAGGTAAGGATTGCTCAGATGGTGGGATTTAGGTGTAGGGAAGGCAATGTACCCCCAAGTCCCTTTGACTTTCCTGCCACAATTACATTCTTTGTCCTAAAGAAATAGATTGCGCTTCTCTATATGACAGTTTCAAAAATGTGAATATATAGATTAGAGTTAGCTGGCATGTGGTCCTGAAGTAACAGCTGCTGAGAGGGCAACATTTTTAGTATGCAGTGAGGGCAGACTAAGTCCAAATTGTGCAGGACACCAGGGTCCAGTGGGAAGAGAAAGCATAGTTACAAGAAACTACTGAAACGGGACAACGTTGGGCTCAGGGGCAGGAACTACAAAGAACAGCCAGGGCCCTGGATTTCATGCTTCTTCCTTTCCTCCTCACCTTGTCTCTGTAACCTTAGTATCTACATACACAGGACAAGAATAACAGCTACCTCCTTGGGTCAGTGTGATGATCAGAAACACAATTCTGAAGACGTCATAGGCTCTGCAGATGGGAGGTTGGGGCTCTACCCACACAGGTGGTAAACCATAAACTTGCTCCCCATTCCCATTTCACAACAATTCCTCCTGGGGAGTTACAACCTCATATAATGCAATATACTTTCCAAATGACCCCTGAATCTTCAGATGGTCCCTAGAATCAGTAAGACACAGAAGTAGGTTCATATATTTCCTAAGTTTTTTCAACAAAAACTAAGGGCAGAGATTCTTTTTAACCTCCAACTGATCAGAGAAGTAAAATAATTACCATGTTCTCCTTAGAGCCCCTTAGTCATCTGGTACTTTACTATATTTAGCAGTTAAATACTACATGTGGTCAACACATGGAAACTCTAGAAAGTTCTCATTCTAAATTGATCTCCTTTTTCCTTATTTGAAGAGCAGGGAGGAGGAAGGTGCTACTCAGCCCAGGTATGAAAGATGGTCCAATTCCCTAGTTTACAACATGTGCAATATATGTCTAAGTAATAGGTCATTTTTCTCACACTTTCTCTTTCTCTATGTTTGCTGGTTATGATCTTTCAAATCTTTTCAATAAAATGCAGTTGAAATTATTGATATGTCATCTGCCAGATCAAACCCATACATGCACACAAAATACTGATTGGAAATTTTCTTCTCTGGTGGGGAATGTCTGTGTGTGTGTGTGTGTGTGTGTGTGTGTGTGTGTGTATTGCAGGGGAGTTTGAAGAAGGGATGGCAAGGTTATACTTAAAGCTTAAAATTAAAGATGAACAAAACTAGAGTAACATTTTTTTAAAAAAAAAGAAAATCATGGTGATAGCGGAATCTGATTTAAACACGGCTAAGATACCTATTGGGGCTGGGATTTAGCTCAGTTGGTAGAGTGCTGTGCTGCAGTCTCTGAGGTCCTGAGTTCAATTCCCAGCACTGCAAAAATGGGAGAAGGATTTGGCAATCCACTCCCAAGGCAATCCCGAAATAGTCTGCCATTGAAAACCCTATGAGAGTCGCTATGAATCAGATAATGACTCGACGGCACCTAACAACAACAACAACAAGATACCTATTGTGAGAAGGACCGGCAATCCACTCCCAAAAATCAGTCTGCCATTGACAACCCAGTGAAAACCAGAGAAACGCTAACAATATTGTTTTGCCTGTTGTATGTAGGGTCGCTATGAGTTGGACACAACTCAACAGCACCTAACAACAAGATACCTATTTCTAATCACACTTATTCCTCAGCTGGAGCCCTGTTTCAGTGAGGACTTGTTTTGGATTCTCTTTCTCTGGCTAGATTCCTGCATTCTACCTGCCATATATTCAAGACACTGCCAAAGCCCCCAGGGCTCTGAGAGAGCAGGTGACTGTAGCACTAACTGTACAGTGGTGAGAACTCATGGCAGAGACCACCTATTGGGGAATCCCATGTTGGATGACTTGTCATGTGTCCTGGATTTGATGTTTGCTGACTGCAGAAATGAAGTTTAGAAAACAGAAGCAGGCTCGTGTGACTGTTTTCTCCATTTTATACCAGCCATCTGCTCCCACACAGAACAGTTCTGATTAAGGAGGGAAGCCAAAGGAAAACTCCAGTATGACTCTGGAGAGCTCACTGGCCAGCCCACCTTATGGCACTGCTGGACCCAATGCTCAGGAAGCAGGCAACATTTCTGATGCGGTTTGGTTCACTCTAAACAATGGAGGTTCTTGCCCCAGAATATATGCAGGATAGATGGAACTCATTTTTCTGCAGTATCAAATTTACTTGGATATTGAGAGAGGTAAGGAAGAATTGAGGAAAAAATCTGTTTTATATTAAATCAAACAGTATGTGATTGAGTAGAAGGCAAACGTTCATGAATTATTAACATTAGAACATGTCACTGTATTTTCACTTTCCTCTGCAAAATTGAATTGAGTTTGGGTAGGCACTGAGGAGTAAGTGGTACCATGAAGAAATATAGAATGAGGGAGAAGAGAGCTGGTTGGGAGTAAGATAAGTCAATTTCTAGTTCTGGATTGGACATTATATTGTTATGTAACTTTGGGCCAGTGCCTTTTCTTTATTAAAAAGTTGATACCACCTTACCATAGGATATAATAATTTAGAAAACACAGTGTTGACAAAAAGATAAATGAATATATCAATGGGCTATAATAGATAACTCAGAAATAGACTCACAACTTACATGATCAATTAACCTGCCAAAAACTACCAAGGAATTCAATGGGGGAGGAAATAAGACTTTCAACAAATGGAATTGGGACTACTGGATATGCAAAGTAGTAATCATGACCCTTGGTTCATGCCACATGTAAAATTTCTTACTTAAATAGATGATAGGCCTAAAAGTAACAGCAAAAGCTATAACATTTCTACAAGAAAACACAGGAGAAAATATAAGCAGCCATGAGTCAAGCAAAGCTTCTTTGTTTTAAATGGGTAACAAAAGCATGAAGAGATGAGATATGAAAACACTGAGAAATTTTACATCATCAAAATTAAAATTTTTACTCTTTAGAAGACACTGTAAAGAAAAGGAAAAGGCAACACACAGTCTAGGAAAAAATAATTGTAAACCACATCCAATAAAGGATTTCTTTCCAAAATACATAAAAATATACTTACAATTCAATAAAAAGACAAAACAACAGTTTTTAAGAAGTGGACAGAATATTTGAACAGATACTTTGCCAAAGGATATATGTTGTTGTTGTTGTTGTTGTTGTTGTTGTTGTTGTTAGGTGCTGTCAAGTCGGTATCCGACTCATAGCAACCCTCATAGGGTTTTCAATGGCTGAGTGCTTCAGGATTGCCTTGGGAGTGGATTGCCAGGCCCTTCTCCCATTTTTGCGGTGCTGGGAATTGAACTCGGGGCCTCAGAGACTGCATCGCAGCACTCTACCCACTGAGCTAAATCCCAGCCCACAAAGGACATATACAGATGGCAAATAAACCCATCAAAGCATGCTCAGTGTTATTAGTCATTAGAAAAATGCAAATTAAAACACCCATGAGATACTACCTCATACCTTTCAGAGTGGTTACCATTTAAAAGAGTAATCATAGTGTCAGAAAGGATGTGGAACAACTGGAATGCTCCCATGTTGCTAGCGGGAACACAAAAATGGTGCAGCAACTGAGACACTGTTTCATTCAGTTTTCATTAAAGTTAAACATATACTTACCAAATGACTCACTAATTCTATTACACATTTACCCAAGACAAATTTTTTAAAAACTTGCTTATGTGAAAATTCATACAGTTATAGTTGTAGCAACGCTATTCACAATGGCTAAAAGTTGGAGAAAATGTCAATGTCTCTTGGCTGATAAATGAAGACATGAGTTGATATATACCCATATACTAGGCTGGGGTTTAGCTCAGGGATGGGGTTTAGCTCTGTTGGTAGAGTGCTGCTCTGCACACTCTGAGGCCCAGGGTTTGATCCCCAGCACCATGAAAATGGGAGAAAGACCCAACATCTCACTCCCAAAACAACTAGCCATTATAAACCCTATGAATAGCAGAGAAGCACTAACATAATACCAGGCATGGCAAAGGGAAGGGGAGTGTTTCATTCTATTGTACATATTACACATGAGTCAGACCTGACTCGACAGAACCTAAAAAGAACAACTAATTGGCAATAGAAAGAATGCACCACTGATCTGCACAGGAAGGATGAAATCCAAAAGTGTTATGCTAAGTCAGAAACAGTAGTAGAAGACAACACTGTCACTGATTCCACTGATATGAAACTGAAGAAGAAGCAAAAGCACAATGATGGAAAACTACAATGATAAAGGTCTGTAGTTGACAGGAACAAGATGGTTGGCAGAGGAAAACCATTCTAATAGGTGGGAAGCAACTCTGGGGGCTGAAGGAGGTATTTTTTAAGCCTTTATTGTGTTTGTAGTTACACTACTACATAGATTTGTAAAGAGGCATCAAAAAACACACTTAAAATTGTTCAGTTCTGTGGCATGCAAATTATACCTTAATAAAGCTGTTGTTTTCTTAATGGATTGGATTATAAAACTTCTAATATTCCTTCAGTCCCTAAAGTATGATTGTTAGGTGTACCTTTCAGGCTGATTGTGCTATATCCTTGGAAAGATGATCTGCAACAAAGGAAGTCAGAGCCCCTGTCTGCACATGAAAAAAGGTGAACTTCCAGCAGAGAACCATGTCTAATACCAAGTATTTATGCCTCTTCTGAACTTCTGTGGGAAGATTTGTGATTTCAGAGTCAAAATTGTTGTTAGATGCTGTCAAGTTGGGTTTGACTCTTAGTGACCTATGTACAACACAATGAAACACTCCCAACTCTGTGCCAGGCACACGGTCTTTTTTATGTTTAAGCCCTTTGTTGCAGATACTGTGTCACTCTCATTAATCTGCCACTCTCCCAAGCATTATGTCCTTCTCCAGAGATTGGTCCCTCCTAATATGTCCAAAATATGTAAGACGCCATCCTTGCTTCCAAAGATCAGTTTGGTTGTACTTCTTCTAGGATGGATCTGTTGGTTCTTTTGGCAGTCCATGGTATATTCAATATTTGTCTCCAGTACCATAATTCAAAAGTATCAATTCTTCTCCTATCTCCCTTAATCAATGTGCAGCTTTATTAGAATTTAAAACCAGGCTAAGTCACTACCTAGCTAATGTGTTTTACTATAACCAGGCCTCAGTTTCCTTTTCCATTAGCATAATAATCTTTGAGAGTAATTGGGTGAGGCAAGTAAGATAATGTATTTTAAACTACTTTTCATGTTCCAAGAGTCTAGATAAATAATTACTCTACTATGCACTTTTAATGATATTTCACTGTCTTATGTCATCAAGTTTGTTGCCAACTCCTTTGACTTCTTCATATTCATTCACTGCACTTAACACAAGACTGAGTGGAGAGTAGGTGTTCAACTAACCCTTCATGACTGCATAATCCTTTGGCTAATGGGTACAGCTGAATTCTCCCCTCAATTTCTCCTTCGATTTCCCTTCCCTTCAGTTCCCCCTCCATAGCTTCTCTTCTACTTTTTCTCTTCTGACCAAATACCTTTAAATTGCGGGGAGGAGGCAACATAGTCTCTTTTCCCAAAGAAGGAACTTTGACTTCTGTCTTGGCACATAATGAATGGCTGCTGGGATGATATAATGCTGCCCCAACCTGCTCACAAGCCAAGAGACGTGTGCTTACAAAGGTCAGCACTGAGCATGACGTTCCTTTTCAATGGGGAATAAGAAATGAGATGTAAGAAACAGCAGGGCGAAAGCCCTCCTTCATGTAATTATTTCTTTCTCAATGCTCGCATGAATCAGCCCAGGACAGCAGCCTCTTCAGTCAGCTCTGCAGTGTGAGTGAGAGCAGCACAGAGCCTAGAAGGAAAGAGCAGAACGGGGCCACTTTCTGTGGGTGATGGCGACGGTGGCAGTGGCTGAGATGGACCCAATATACTGCAATAGTATCTAACACAGGGATCAGAAACTCAGTGTATAAAGGGAAAAGTATAAGAAGGTCATGTTTACCCTTGAAAAATCTCTCTGAAAGGAGCCACCTTGGGTATCAAAATACATTCTCTTATCGAAGCCAGTCTATCGTGATCCCATCACCTGAGCATCAAATGCCATACTTGGCTTGCAGCTGCAGGTCGTGCTTTAAAACAAATGCGTTTGTCAACTGCATATTCTCCATGCAGCGCTCCCATCTGGGAGCGCAAGAATGTGTAAACCAACTAACAAGTAGGTGTCTGGCTTGCTCTGTTCCCCCTCATTGAGGTTGAAATGACAAGCAAAACTCTCTCCTCCCTCTCCTCTTTCCCTTGACAATGAAGTCCACCTGAGTTCTGCAGGAAGATGGTGACACCCAGCTCCAACCTCAAAAGTTCCTCGCTTTCCTTTCCCACAGTCTTCATATTCATCTCTTGTTTGATTACTTTAATTCTCGTGGAAAACACTGGACCCAGCTGCAGAGAGCTTTCCCGCATATAGGATTTATCTCAGAGGGATACAAAAGAAGGTCATAATAAGTCTTTTCTCACTTACATGATTAATGTACTCACAGGCTTAGGAAAAAGCCAGTAATTGGGAAGGTTTAAGAGTATGTCCAGTGAATTCATTGCTGTCAGAGACAATTCACCACTCCACTGATGGAACCAGCAGTAGCCCTTCTGAGAGCAAGAAATAGCCATAAATCTAAACAGGAAAATATCTGAGTTTTGCTACCATGTCACATAAAATATCTCTTCTCAGAGCTAGAGGTATTTTTCAAAACTAAGTTAGAGCCCCAGCTATGAATAAAAACCAGGCTTCTTCAAGAATGAGAAATAGAGACAACATTTTATAAGACTCCAAATGTGACCTTTCTTGGAAATTTTAATATCCAGTGAGAACTTGTCTTTGAGCTCATAAACATGTAATTGGTTTGATTTCTTTCCACATTTCCACTAAACTCAGATTGCAGTTGGAGGCAGAAAATGTAAATGAGAAGGGATTGCAGGGACTCCCCTTGAACAGAGGGTAAAACCAGAGGCCAGCAGCCCACCCTAATGCACAAATGTGTCTGCCTTGGTCTACACAATGTGACCTAAATGGAGATCTTAAAAATGTTTGAATTAATTGCTAATCTGAAAAGAATGGAAGTTTCACATTAAAAAAAAAAAGAAAAAGGAAATCCAAGTTTCCAGCTTCTCTTCGAAGAAGTGGAATGATAGCAATATTGGGTGTGCATTGCTTCCAGGCCACCACCAGCGGGGGCTGGGTAGAGATTGTCCCAGTAGCTGAGACAACAGCCATCAGCTCGCCACAGTCTTGTCCACTCCCTGTTTTTTCCCAATGAGGCCAGTGTCAGTTTTTCAGTTGCTGGGTCTCAGAGTGCTGTCATTGTACACAATAGGACAGTTAAAAGGAAATCAAAAGTCTCCTATCTGTGTGGCTACCAAAGCGGAGTGCAGACAGAGGGAGAGACAGAGTGAACCCAAGTTCACACATTTAAATTTCCTAGCTGGCCCCTGTGAAAATCTGAGTCTAACTGCTATCTTAAAAATTCACCTTTTTTCAGAAGCCCATCCAATTTAACTGAGCTTCTACCATTTGAAATGTTCCAAATCAGAAGCTTCCACTAGATACCGAGGCAACTGGGATTCTAATTTCAACATTTAAGTGATCTTTGCACAAATTATTTCATCATAAATATCTCTACAAGAAAGCATTTCCACTCTCGGTAAGAGCACTGTCTTGGACTCCTGCACTCTCAGCCCATCCTTACAATTCACCCCATTGCCTACAGTCTTCTCAGAGGGGTTCCAACTTCTCTTCTGAGAGTTGGCAAAAAGGAAACAGTTACAACCCATAATATGCAAACCTCTGAGCAAGGACAGGTTTGCCTGCAATGAAGTAATCATGTAATTGTTACAATAAAATATAATTTACCTCACCGCCCCAACAGAAAAAAAGTAATTTTTTCCTTATTGAAAGTAAGGACCTGACTTTTCAAAAGATTAAAGGTAGTTAATGCAATATTTCTGAGGCAAGAGGAAAAAAATTAAGGAATGAACATTGCTTTCAGTATAGCCATGGAGCTAAAGTGATCTGATTGTTGCAAGGACATTGTTCAGAATATTAGATGGCTCTAAAGCTGCAACACTTTCCATATTTAATATGAGTCTTTGAACAAAATTAAATTTTAGGAACAATATAAGGTCACACAGTCAGTATGCCAACCCTTTTCACATTTATTTTAATCTCATCTGCGAGCATTGTTACTCAATTCCTGCCTTCTCTCCAATTCCATCAGTAGGTGGTGTTGACTCTTGGACCTGAGCTCACTTGCTTGGCTTAATTACCTTCTATGATAAGGAATTTCACTTCCGATTTTCATAAAGTAGCCCACATGGGCACTTCATTCTGTTTCCTCCCTGCACTGCCTATTTATATAACACTCCCTAGAAAGAGTGGAAGAAACCCCTTCCTTTCTCCCTCCCTTCCTCATTCTCTTCCTAACTCACCCCCTTCTTTCCTTCCTCTCTTCCTCCCTCCCTCCTTTCCTTCTCTCCTCCTTCCCCTTTCCTCCCTCCCTCCCTACTTTCCTTCCTTCCTTCCTTCCCTCCTTCCTTCTTTCCTTCCTTCCTTCTCTCCTTCCCTCCCTCTTTCTTCCTCATGATGGAGCTTATAAAAAACAGTGCCCCAAAGTGTCGCATTTTGACATGCACAGCTGGGTAGAGGTTTCAGAACTAAGGTCACTAGGACCCACTCCATCTCTCAATCATCTTAGATCCTCCAAGCACAGGAAGAAGTTTTTGAACAGGTCCTCTCCTTTCCTTCCTCTCCTTTCCTTCCTTCCTTTATCCTTCTTTCTCTCCTTCCCTCTCCCTCTTCTTCTTCTTTCCCCGCCCTCTCTCTCTTCTTCCTGCCTCTCTGTCCTTAGTTTTCCAAATTCCTCCGGAAGCTTCTCTTTCCTTCATTACACCCCAGCCACTATGGCAAGGGGCTATTTCTGGAGCAAAGAACTTCTGTTGGGGTGTTTGCTGTGGCTGCTCCTTCTGGCTGGAAGCTGCACTCTGGGAACTGTGTCCTTGGCAGTTCTGGCACACTCTCCTCAGAAAGGGGGCTCTTCCTGCCCTCCTTCCCTCTCCTGGCCCCTCCCCAAATCACTCAGCAAGGGTCTCTGTCAGTTGTCCTTATTGTCTTGTCACTCCGTGGCTCTCAGTTTCCTTTGTCCTTATTTTTTAGAAAACCAAGTGCCTCCAGGTCTTTGTGTGGGGCATATCAGCGTATTATCATCATGCTTCTGTGTGGTGGAGGAAGTCTAAGGATAGTTATCAAATGTTTCATGTAAATAGCAAACACTCGTGGCTCTAAATGCAAAACCTGGGCCTCCTCCAGAGAGTCTGCTCTGGGGTAAGGCCAAAGAGTCTTAAACAAGAGCCTGGGGGTTCTGATGGAGAATCCCTGGAGCCTGTTTAGATGGTGGCACCAATTGACCTGGGTGGTGCCCTTTCTGGGGATTCATTTGCACTTCACAGTTATGAAGAAAACCCAGCATCCAGGAGGAAGGACATGGAGCACTTCCTGTTGAGGTTGAAGGTAATGGAAGAGTTGGTGGAGCAGAGCTGATTGGGACTGAGGCCAGGTGGGTGCCCAGAGGAACGTCCCAGCCCCCCAGAAGAACCCTGACGTGGAAGACTGGATCCCAGGCAGGCACAGGATGATGGGGCAGAATGGCTACTGCAGGCCATGCTGATGCCCTTCTCCACCCAGCCTCAGAGTCCCACTGCACATGCCCAGAGCAAGGTTTTTGGATTGTTATTTGTTTTAATTATGAGAAATAACTTACCAAGTGCAAATTAAATCTTTCTGCAAACTCTGGGGAATGATGAGTTCTGCAAACTCTGGGGTAAAAGGAGTGACCACAGCACTCCATACCCTCTTGTGAGAAACATCTTTCTCATACCTGGCACCTAACAACAAACATCAACATACCTTCAGGATGATTCTCAGAGGGATCATCTTGGAAGACTAAGGATGAAAAATCTCAGGACTACCCTCCCTGATCATCTGACTATGGTTCAACATCAATATAATTTGAGAATCCAAAGTAATGCAGCCTTACATTGTTGTCATAGGTTGGTGAGGTCTGAGAACACTGATAACCCTCAGAATCACAGAATGTTAGCATTAGAAAGACCCAGAATGTGCCTAGTCAAACTTTCCCATTTGTGAGGGAAATTGAGGCTCAGACACAAGACAGCTGTCTAAACTCACATGGTAACATAATGTAACACACAAAAGTCATGCATTTATTTAATCTTTTAAGTGTTTTTTCAGCATCTATTACACAGTGAGCTATTGATGATAAACAGATAAATTCAATTCATAAAACACCAAGTTCCTACAATGAGCCTAGCACTCTAATGGATACAGGGGATATAAAGATAAATAATATGCAGGCTTTCTCTTGAAGCACTCACTGTCTAGTGGAGAAGATGAAGATTTTTAAGGAATAAATCTTTGTAAAATGTGATAAATGCCATTCTTGATGAGCCATTGCCTTATCCTATTCACTAATTGCACTTATTATGGTAGTTGAAGAGTCTATCATTAAAACAGAATGGAGTAAACCTGTTAACAAGAAGGAATACTTTGGAGTCTCCATCATTATTCACTTGGGAGCTGTATGATAAAAATGCAAGATCCAGTCACAGTGAGATACAGGGTACCATGCACCTCCTGGAATGTCTGAACTTTACAAGACTGGCCATACCAAGCACCAGTAAAGATGCAAAGGAGTTTGACACCTCACACTCCACAGGTGGAGTTGTAAGTTTATAGAAGCAATTTGTAAAGCATTTTGAAAAACACGTTTGCTCCATTCAGTTTTAAGTTAAACATCCATCTACTATGTGATCCAGTCATTCAACTCCTAGATATTTATCCAAGAAAAAAGAAAGTCAAGGTTCCTACAAAGGCTTATATGTAACTTTCATATCAATTTTGTTTTAATCACCCAAACTGAGAGCCACTAAATGCTCATCATCCAAGATGAGACAGGAGCAGAGAGTGAGCTGAAAGGCCTGGGGGAATGAATGCAGGCTGGAGCAGAACTGCCGGGCAGAGTGGAGAATGAACCCACAGATAAGGGGAAGGAGCACCAGGAGGGCAGAGCTCCACGTAAGGCTGGGGACAAAAGAATCCTGGGGAACAGAGTCTTGGGAACACAGATTGATTTCCTCCCTGTGGCCAGATGGATGTTCATGAAACTCAGCTGCCCATCTGCTCTTTCAATGAGGAAAACAAAGCCTTATCCCTGGCCTAGGCCCTGCCAACATCTTCCCAGTCATTAGCTCCCACTGCCCCCTGCCACATACTCTCTGCAGGCACCACTAAGACTTGATGCATGTTTTTCCCTCAGTTAGACTGCTCTTCTGTGTCCCTAACCCTGCACCCTGGCACCAGCCGTTGGATCAGCTGTTGCTCCTTCGAGGACCCATGCCTCCGCCTCGGAACTCAATCCAATTCCCCTGTGACCGAGAGGCACTGTCCCTTGGCAGCACAGATTGCTGCTGCATTTACACTACTTCCCGGACAGCCTCAGCAGTTCTGCCTCACCCACCTCACTGCACCCTCCACCTGAGCAGAGAGCACATCTATTTCTGCAATCTGTGCTGCCACCTCAGATGCAAAACCAGGTGATAAGTGAAGGAATACATTAAAATCTCATGAGGAAGAGCCTCCTTCTGGAAGCTGAGGAAATAAAGAGCCAACGAGATGTGCGTGCACAAGACTAATCTACAAGCCATCATCTACACTGTAAGCATGTTTATTTATTCACTTTAAGATGGGGTCTGGCTATGTGGCCCAGGCTGGCCTCAAACTCCGGGGCTCAAGCAATCCTGCCTCAGTTTCCTGAGTTGCTGAGATTACAGGCATGTGCCCCTGCACCCAGCTCCCTGCATTACAGAGGTGGGCACTAAGGTTCAGGGTGAAAAACTAATTTGCTCAATACCATCTTGCTTATAAGTGGCAGAACCAGAAGACAGGCTGTGTCCTGATTCCAAAGCCTGACCTCTTAGCCAGCTCTGTCCTTCCAAATTTAAAACGAACATTGATCCTTAAGGCTCTGGCCAGTTCTACCTTTCTCTGATACCATAATCTCAAGAAACTTAGTTGGCAGATCCCCCAACAAGGCAATCTGCATTTACCTCCCTGATTGCAGGGGACTCCGCCAACTTAGTTCCTCCAGGAACCACAAGCTCTTCCACATCTAGCCTAGGAACTGAGAAGAATTACAGCCCAATCGACTCTGTGGGTAATAGCACATGTTTAGCTTACGTCAGCAGTGCTGACTCTGAATAATATTTTGACATTCATCTTCATCTACAGCACAGCCGCTCAGCAGTCCGGCCTTCCCCTGTGAGCGTGGAGCTCTGGCTCCAGGGAGGCAAGGCAGAGGGGCAGAAGAAGCCCAACCTCCCCAAGTCCAGTGAGTTGCTATGCCAAGTGCCACACGCTTCTCAAAGACACTTTCTCAAAGACCAGTTCTCCTTTCAAGTACACAGGCTGCCCCCACCCCTGCCACCGAGTCTCTGGTAGGGTGGTTTAAAAGCTAAACTTTACCTATAATCAGAAGTACTAAGACACTTGGTCATTCAGTCAGAACACGCATTGGTAATTGACAGAGGTCCTCATGCCCCTAACCCATGTACCAGTCAATTCACAAATCCTCATGGCCACAGGCAGACTTAGTGCTTACCTAATTTGCTCTCTGTGGGATGTGTGGTATACAAGATAGGATTGGAATTAGTTGAGTGCCTCTTATGCACCAGACATCATGCCTCATTGAATTCTAATCATCCACCCAGGGAAATATTGTTGTTGTTGTTGTTAGGTGCCGTCGAGTCGGTATCCGACTCATAGCGACCCTCTGTACAACAGGGGAAACACTATTGTCAGTGCTTCTCTGCTGTGCATAGGGTTTTCAGTGGCAGATTGACTTTTGGGAGGGGATTGCCAGGTCCTTCTCCCAAGCCTACAGCTTATATTACTGAGCCCATTTTACTGATGTTAAAATTGAGGTTCAGAGAAGTTACATTACTCTAATTCACACAGATAGGACAGGCAGGCCTGGATTCAAATCCACACTTGTATGGCTTCAGGTCTACTTGATATCTATGGGTTTAGTAATCAATCAATAGTTAAAATAAAGAGCCTAATACAAATTTTACAAAGAAATAAAAATCCAGTTGTATCTAGACATACATTTAATTAACCTCACTATTAATAAGGATATTATTAGACCAGTGACATTCAGAGCATGAACTACAGACTAGTGTCAGTCCATGGACTATGCCTCACCAGGCTCCTGGGTTAAATACGAAAGTTAAGAGAAAGCATTTAAAGACTTGGATAACAAGTTGACATGGTATAACTTCCAAGGATGTGATCATATAATCCATTGTTATTGTATTTTACAGAAGTATTGATCCATAATAGGTAAGAAGTAAAATTTGAAAGTGTTCCTTCTCTACTAAGACTTTTTCAGTAATCCTGAGTTCTGTGGAATTGGGCCTGGGCTGGGTGTAATGACACATGCCTATAATCCCAGATTGGGAGTCAGAGGCTGGAGGATCATGAATTTGAGGCCAGAGGCAGCCTGCTTAACTAATGGAGACACTGTTCAAGATTAAAAAAAAAAAAAAAAAAACTTAAAAATGGGCTGGGGTGCAGCCCAGTGGTAGAGTGCTTATGAAGTATGTATGAAGCCCTGGGTTCAGCCCCCAAGTACCACAAAAAAGAAAGGAAGAAAAGAAGGAAGGAAGGGAGGGAAGGAAGTAGGAAGAGGGGAAGAAAGGAAAGGAAGAAGGGAAGGAGGGAGGGAGAGGGGAAGGAAAGAAGGAAGAAAAAGAAATAGGGCTGGGAGGGTGTTATCATTTGATGGAACTGTAGTTAGTCAAGGATCAAGTTCAAGGTTGAAGCCTCTTGGAGACTCACTGTTGCCAAATTCCAGCTTCTCCAAGCTGTGTGGCCTTGGATCAACTCCTCAACCTGTGTGTCTCTAAGGAAATAACAATGCTAACCTCCTAGGTTTACTGTGAGAATCAAATGGAATTATCTATGTGAAACAGCCCAGACACAAAGTAAGCATTCCATAAAGGTAGCTGCTGCATAATTGGGTTCTTCTATCACGCCAAGCTAAATTGTTACTATTATCTGTATCACTTCTCTTCCATTTATGCCTGTTATACCATTTTCTTTGGGTCACACAAGTGGCCTTATGTTTAAATGTGAATACCTCTCAACCCAGAAGAAAGGTTTAACCATATCAGCTCAATGTATCATTTTTAAGGGCAATTATCACTAAATCAATCATAACTGGGGAGGAAGAAGACAGGATGGAAAAGATCCCAAGGGGTCACAGGCAGTGTGTAGGGAACAGGGAAGAACTTACAATTTGGTCTGAGAAAAGGAAACTTAGGGGGGAGTGTATGTGAAAAAATAGAATTCTGGAGGCATGAAAGCTAGGGATGAGGCTAGGTGGTGATTTGGGAACATCATTTCGGAGGAGGTAGAGAACAGACATATTTCCATCAGCAGCACAGAGTACAGTTAAAAACCAGCAACCTGGGACTAGACTGATGTTAAGTCTTCTTTCTTCCATTTAATAACTGTTTGATCTTGACAAACTACCTTACCTTTCCATGCCTCAACTTTCCCATCTGTAAAGTAGGGATAGAAATAGCATCAAGCTCAAGAGTACTTGTGTGAAGTCAGTGAGGACATGTGGGCATGCGGTGCCCCAGGAAGAGCTACCCAGCATTTGCTGTAATAGGAACATCATTAGCAGCAGCAGTAGAGAGAGGACATTCTGCCCATGGGCTGCTCTCTCAGAACTCCCTGCCATTAATTTCAAGGGACCCCAGGTGAGTGTACAGTGATGACTCAGCACCACCCAGTGTCCCTGCTAGAAAATCAGCCTGTGGCAGGTCACAAAACATAGCATTGCACACAAATGACAAGGCTCTTAAAGAACAAAAATCCCTCTTCCTAAGGCAGTTACTACTAATTACTCTTTTGGATCCCTAGGGGTTATGGTGGGAGACTTTGGCAGGCGAAGAATCTCCTCTGCCAAGTGCAGTTTCAGGACCTGTTCACCCTGGCCATGCCTTACTGCAGAGGGTGCCTGGTTCCTGTCACTGTCCCCAGAGTGGCTCTGCTGCCAGCAGGGACATCGTTATGAGCCCAGAATTATCACCCTCAAAAACATACTGCAGACCCTGGAGAAAGCATTCACAGGCTCCTAATGGCCAACAACAAAGCCTAAACTCCAGAAAGATGTTCAGGTCCAACTCTGCCAGACACACTGCCAGTCTGGGGAATGCATAAAGGAGTCACGCCATCAGGTCCAACCTATTATTACACAGGAGCCCAATGTGGAGCCAATAAAGGCAGGCAATATAGCTACATTTTAAGTTAGAATAAAAGGCAATTTTTCAATGAAATAAGGTATTTTATTTTAATTGGGAACTATTGTAAAAGACTGAAAGGCTAAAACTCCATTACAGAACTTTCAGGCATCCTGGAGATAAAAAGGAAATATTTTGAAACAGAGGAAAGAAGGGAGACTTATCATTGCCTCTCATACCATGCTTCATAGACAAGACTCTGCCCACTTGTAAGGTGGGCTCCAACTTGGGGAATGTGAACTTGTTCTTGCCCCTAATTTGTCCGTACTGTTGCACCCCCAACCCAGTCACTTGGTGACCTCTGCTGGCCTCCCCTGGGTAATACACACTTGGTGCAGGTGGTTCATGAGCCCTATTGGGAGAATATTTTTGATTCAATAATATATCTTTGGGTGTCCATTATCCAGATCTTGTTTTTTTTGCTACCATTTTCCAATAAAAGGAATAAAGGCTCATTGGAAAAGTAGCTGATTCTTGGGCTTGGCAGAGAAAACACAAAATGACCATGGAGGATCTTGCAATGGCTAAAAATAGGGATGTGCTCAGAAAATAAAAGGTTGGAGGCATGTCAATGAAATGTAGGCTCCAACCTGACAAAGCTCCCAGTGGCAAAGCTGGAATAATTTGAGCCAAAAATTGATAATGTGGTAGTGGATTGCAACCCACAATACAAAATAAATAGACATAGGTTGACATTAACTTATACTGACATAAATAAATGATCAATTGACTAAATGAGTGAATAAATAAGTAACAAAACTTCCTTACAGAAGAATTCCAAATAATATAGGCAAATATTATTATTAACACCTATATGGTGGAACTAAACTCCCTGCCACCTTTGAAGGTGGGCTGCATTTAGTGACTTTCACCAAAAGAAAACAGTACAGGAAGGAGGAAATTAGTAACTTCCCTGAGGAGAAACATGGTAGACATTGCCTTTACCAAATGATCAAGGTGACATCCTCAGCAAGGAGTTATGTTAATGTTGTGTATCCCTTGATGTGATAGGATCAGACAGGCACTTCATCTCTGGGTACTATAGTTATTTTATCATCAACTTGATTGGACTGAGAGAGGTGGAGATCACTAAGGCATACCTCTGGTTGTTTCTGTAAGAGTATTTTAATAGAGGATTAGCTCACGAGGACTCTCATCTAATGAGTAGTTAAATCCATTGATGGATTCAAAATTTGAATAGACTATTGGGAGGTGGTGGAATTGTGGAAGGTAGGCACTGGTTGAAGGAAATCAGTTGCTAGGGACATATCATTGAGGGCTATGTATTGCCCTGGCCTCTTCCAGTCTCCATTCTGCTTCCTGTCTATCATGAGTTGAGCAGCTTTGCTCTACCATGCCATTCTTCCACGATGAGGTAAATCCTCTGAAATCAGGAGCTAAAATAAATCTTTCCTCCCTTAAGCTGTTTCTGTCAGGTATTTGGTCATCATCACAATAAAACTGACTAACACATTGGGGCACTTTTTCCACAAAAGACATAACCTCAATCTACTCATGGGGAAAGGATCAAATGCATAATGAGGACCATTCATCCAAATGTAAAACTGATTGCTATTTCTCAAAACTGCCAAGGCCAAGTAAAAGAAGAGGAAACAAACCTGTCCTAGAGTGGGGAAGGTTGGGAATACATGATATCCACACAGGATGTGGCACCCCAAGTTCTGTCCTGGAGCAGGAAGAGAACATGAAGGGAGGAACTGACAAAATCTGAATAAAGTCCTGAGTTTAGCTAAAGGTACATGACAATGTTATTTGCCTCATTTTGACAAAACTGTCATGGCAATGTAAGATGTTAACATTATGGGGAACTGAGTGAGGCACATACAGAAATTTCCTGTACTATACTTACAAATTTTGTGAAATCTAAAATTATTCCAAAAGTTAAAAAAAAATTCAAAACAGTCATTGAAGAGGCTCCGACCAAGAGTGTTGGGCCTCATAGCCATGGGGAGATTTCTGAATGAAGTCCTACGTAGCTCACCTACATCCTCTCTCTATCTGGAAAGGTAAACACCTGGGTGTTAGACCTGCAATGATGCAACAGGAAGGTCATGAATTCCTCCACTGGAAGAACCTTATCATATCATCAGACCCATGATGGTAACCAGAAGGTTCTCAAGCTGTTGGGTGGGCTCAACCACAATCCTTCCTTGAGAGAAATAGAAAGTTTATTGATGAACTTTTACACTAACAGGCAATGACAAATGCCACCCCCCCATTTTTCCTAGCACATTTTATAATTTGAATCATCAGTCTGTACCAATGGCCAAGTAGCCCAGGCAGAAAGGAAAAGGGGAAAGAGGGTTGCTTTCAGGCATGAAATGTCTGAGAAATGTAATATAAAATATTTAATATTTTACTTTATAATATTTAATAAGATGGCAATTTCACTTTTTTTGCCACTGACACCACCTCACCAAACAAAAATGTCATCCATCAAAAATCAGGCCCATAAACTGATGTCCCTTGACCTACTGATTGCATTTTATATCATTGATCACTCATTCCTCATTAGCACATTATCTTCACTGGATACTCACACCTCTACTGTCTCCTGGTTTTCCCTCTACTTTACTGGTCTATGCGTCATCTCACCTGCTGGTTCCTTTTCCTCTCTCCAACATTTAATGCTGGAGAAAACCAGCGCTGGAACTTTGTTTCTTTCCCCTTTTGCCAGTTACATCCTTGGTGATGTCATGTAGTTCCACCGCATCTAGGTGTCAAAATATTCCTAAATTTATCTCTCTTTCCCAGATAGCCCTTCTAAATTCCAGACTTATATTCCAACACCTTCCAGACATCTCTGTTAGGATGTCCACCAGAAATCTCAAACCAAACGTGTCCAAAATGGAGCTATTGATGTCCTATTCCCCAACCCCCAGCTCCAGAATTCCTGCTCCACCGACCCCCTTCCCCATCAACACAACTCAATCCTTCCAGTTGTTCAAACCACAGATCTTGCAGCATTCTCTGACTCTCATTTTCCCACAACTCAAAACTATTGGCTGTTTTCTAAATACCAAGAATCCAACCACCTCTAAATGTCAGAGCTACCAGAGTGGTCTAAGCCACCATCATTCTTGCCTAGGTAACTACAATCATTTCTAACCAGTCTCTCTGCTTCATTCCTCTGATAGTCAACCCTCAGCCAGCACTCAAAATTCACCCAAACCATGTCACTTCTCTGCACAGAACCATGCAATGGCTCCCCATGTCACTCAGAGTAAGAGTTGATGTGCTCATGAAGCTGTGGGTGATCTGGCCTCCAGGGCCTCATGGCCCTCCACTCAATGATGCCCTTCCTCCCTGGTGCCCTTTGCTCCCTTGGTATGTCCCTCTGTGATGTTCCTCAAGCCTGTCCTGGTGCCTTTCCCATTCCCCTGCTCACAACTTTCTCCCTACAAATATGTTGTTATCAGGTGCTGTGGAGTTGGGGCTGACTCACAGCAACCCTGCGTATAATAGAACAAAACACTGACACTGTGCCATGCCCAGCACTATTGTCAGTGCTTCTCTGCTATTCATAGGGTTTTTGATGGCTGATTGTCCAGGAAATGGGCTGCCCAGTCCTTCTCCCAAGCCTACAGCACCCAGTGTTCCCAGGCAGTCTCCCAAGGACTAACCAGGCCTGACCCTGCTTAGCTTCTGAGATCAGATGCGATCAGATGCCAGGGTGGTACAGCTAGCTCTAGACCCCTGAAGATATACACACAGATAACTTCTTCTAGTCTTGGCTCAAATTGTAGCAAAGCCAGGTAAAATAAAAGATATCAGATTATTTCAGATAAACAATGATATGGGGACATGCAATTGGGGAAAATTTAATTTGAGGACTATTTTCCTAAAAATCACTTGTTATCTAAAAGCCCAAATTAATTGGGCATACAAAGGGTGCCAAAAATGTATACACATTTTAAGAAAGGAAAAAATGTATTAAAATTGTAAGAATCAATATGTGTCAATAATAAAAAGATAGATACAACTCACATTTGGCTTCTGCAATTACAAGAAGTGTTCCAAGTGGTCACCAGAGCAGATAAAGCAGGACCTGTTGCTGTGCAGGCCTCCTGGGTCTTCCCATGCGCTCATCACACACAGTACCACGAGTCTCATGAATGTGAGCAATTGTTAAGTGTGATGGAGGTTCTTGCACATTCACACCCCCATAGTCATTGTACTTCTACAACATTCTCAAATTTCAAATATGACTTCAAAATAGTCTTGCACTTTGAATGACAGCCATGCTTTTGTCATTTTCTTTAACTTCCCTGCCTGCCACATGATGGCGCTAGCATTCATTTGATTAAAGCCACCTTTAGAGTGAACATCATACTATACATCGCCACTTTAATTCAACCCAACTTCAAAAAGTGATACATAGATAACATCTCTTCAAATGTGTATGCATTTTTGGTACCCCCAATATATTTTTATCTGCTAAATTTGTCAACTATATTAAAATATCATCTTATCAATGAACCCTACCTTGATCTCCTTTCTAAAATCGCACTTACCCTTCCCAAATACCTCCTGTCCATTTCCCTATACAACATGGTACATAACTCACCTGTTTGTCACAATTATTATCTGTCTCCCTGTGCTGTCATGTCAGCTTCCTAAAAGGACAGTTCATTGCTATCTCAAGCAACCAGCACTCTGCTGGCACACAGTAGGTACTCAAATATTTGTTGACCAAATGAATGTCTTAAGGGATTAAGCTTTGCTTAGCTCTGTATCACAGCAGGCATCATAGTAGTTGTTTGGGATACTCAAGACAACCTTGTGTAGTACATATTATCTTTTCCATAGCAGAAAATCAGAGAGGTTTGCTAATGTGTCCCAAACCACATAACTAATAAGGAGCAATTCTAGAATAAGAATCTAAGTCTGCCAAAACTTAGCATTCCAATTCTCCTTTTCCTGTGCCAGGTGACTCTAAGGCAGTTCTTCTTCAGGAGAAATTTTGCACTTCTTTATTTCTCACAAGAATTTATAGGAGAGCTCCCTTTGGTGCATAAAGAACATTTAATTCAGGAAAATGATCCTCAGATCCTCATTGCTCTTGGTTTGCACTAACTGTCATTTTGCAGATATATGGGACAGAATGCAAGGGAATGCTCTCCACAGCTCTGTGGGCCTCTGTCCTGTGTCAAAGCTACCTGTGTTCATTTGCCTCCTCCCGTGTTCAAAGCACACATTTGTTAGATTGTTTCAAGATGTCTCCAAAGTACAATTTTGTCTTCTAGTCACTGTAAACCCAAACCATTCAAGTTAATTTCTTACAATTTACTCCACCATCAGCTTTCCTCATGGTTGATACTTATTTCCCAGCTAAATGTGCAGTTATTTGTTGACATTTTCTTTCAATTGGACAGTAATAAATCTGTCTGTGTTTATATCTATTTTTCCCTTGTGCTCAAGAATTCAAAGTAAATTAATGTGTTTATTAACTGGATGACCAATTGCCCAGAGCAACAATGAAGGGCAGGTACTATGATGTTAAAACTTGGGGTGAGTTAGGAGAGGTGGGGATAGGGTTCAAAGGACGCCTTCCTGGTGTCCTGATGCATCTTGAAGTCTAGGCTTGGTTCTGACACTGCACTGTTTAGATTAGCACCCTGATACAGACAGACAAAGAAGATATCCTTCTCCATTCTATCAACCGCTGGGAACTAGGAATGAGGGGCATAATGCCATGAGAAATATTGGTGTGTGCATGGAGAGCCAAATGATGGTCTCACTCTCCCCTGACTCTCTCAGCAGCAAGTGCAAATAGAATGATTAAAAACCCCAGCTTGGGAGTTAGATTGGAGCTTTAATCCTGGCTCGATGGCTTGCTATCTAACTCTGAGCAAGTCATTTAACTGCTCTAAGCCTAAAATGTCTAATTTCTTCCCTTGGGGTTATTATAACTCCAGCTATCTAGAGTAGTATAAATATCCAGTGATGGGCACATATATGCTTAACTGTTCCTTCCATATTTTTACTGCTCAAACAGTAGTGCATGCCTATATGATGATCCTCTTGCTCTTATTGAGGTGCTAGTTTCTGCTCTGACTTTGTTCTATCTGGTTTCTGCTGTCCTTCTGTATATATTTACTCAAGTTATCTGCATGGGCACTACGATTCTAAATGGTGACTGCCGAGAAATGTGGACTGTGTTTCTTAATGTTGAGGTCAAGTTGTTCCTGGTGCCATGGAGAGAACTCTGGGGAGCTCCGACACAGAATATTGGAGCAAGCCCAAACTCTAAGCCAGAAGGCCTCCCTTAGAGGGCAGAAGGCTTTTGCAGTTTGGATGAGCTTGCTAATTTCCCAGAGACTCAGTGTGCTAATCCCTAAAGTGGGGCTAATGTCTTTCTCACCTGTTACCTCACAGGTAGTTGCTGAGCAAGCAGCAACTGTGAGTAGATGTTCACGAATATCTTTTTTTCAGCAATGTAGGCTTTTGGAGAAATGAAAAGAAATTTTGACAGAATCCAAAGCTGGGGAATAAAGAAACCAGTGATTATGTTTTGAAGTGACTAGGAGGATCTCGGCTGCTACCATTGTTGGCGGAAGAGGCAGAATGAACTGGTAGTGCTTCTCTTGAGGAATCTATAGACTTCTATCACATTATTAGGGACACAGGATGAAATGTATAGTTTGCTATGAGTGGCTCCCAGGAGTTTGGTTTCAGTTTAATTTCCTACTAAATAAATAATGTAATGCACAGTCAAGAGTTATTCAGAATTAACACACCTCCAGAAGCATGCAACTGACCCATTAAATGGGAAATATTAATCTACCTAGAACAAAAACTGAGGATATGATTAATGCAATAAAATATGAGCTTCCTTGGGTATACCTAAGGGTTCAGCCATTGCTCAGCAAATTACCTGCTTAACACATGTGTGTCGGCAGTACATCCTGGAATCTAAACTGGAGATAATATTTTTGTAAAGTAAGTGTGAGTGGAAAGGATGCTGTAGACTCTAAAGTTTGCAAGGCAGAACAACACATCAGAAAAAACACTGGATTCACAGTCAAAAGCTTGGCTGCTTGGGACCCGACACAAGCACTGAGCCTTGGTTTCCCCATCCATAAAAGGGCCAATCTATCTATCCATAGTCATTTTAAGGATCAAATATATATGAGAAGGGAAATTGCTTGGGAAAATCCAAAGCACTGCACAAATATAAAGAACTTATGGAAACAATTTGAAAGGTAAAGACCTTGGGTGAGAAGATTTCTGACTCTCTGTCTTTGCACAGAGCTGGCTCTCCTGCCTGGTGCAAACAACCTCAAGGTTAAGTTCAGAAACCAGATATGAGGTCTTCCACCACCAATCAATGGATTAGTGTTTGGGCTCTCCCCTATAGTCAGGAGTTTCTCCTGTGGAAAAGGGAGACAACCCTTACCTACTTCACAGGATTAGGGTAAACTACACGGAGGTAAGGGTGCAACACACATTTCACACCCTGCAAAGGACTCACCGGTATGAGAAAATATCTTCAGCAATATCATCAATATTTTTATAAGAATCCAATAGAAAAGTACTTCACTTTTTCTTTTTTCTTTTCTTTTTTTTCAATTCTTTTCCTCTTTTGCCTATTCCCTTTTCCCCTTGAATTTTACTCTGCATGCAATCCATTATAATTTTCACATAAAAGTGAAATATTCAATGAACATGTGGAATTAATGTGTCTTGCACTGACCGTGGGGATCCCTTTGATAATCCATACCAACTTTTCTGAGACCTTCTAAAACATATCCCTTTTTCCCTAATTTCTCCAAGCTTATTTTCCTTTTAAATCTATTTATTACTGCAATTGCGCTTAGCTCATCTCTAGGAATGAAAGGGAAACTCTTTACTATCACCTGCTGGTCCTCTAGGGAAGGCTCTGCCTCCACCCCGGCCCTACTTTCTATCCCACCATCCTTGCTCCAGGCAATCTGTCCTTCTGACCCAACACAGGCATTTCTGCCTTAGGATTGTCACACTTGATGATACCTATAACACCTTCCACAGATTATTGCAGACCTGCCTCCTCCCTATTGTTCAGCCTCAGCTCAAACCTCCCTTCCCTGGACACAGGGTACAGCAGCCCCAGGACTTGACTTGCTCTCCATTTCAGGGTCTTCTTGCCATGTTATGCAGTCAAATCAGCAGTTCTCAGCCAGAGCAACATTGCTGCCTCAAGGAATGTTTGGAAATGTATAGGGACAGTTTTGATTGGCATGATGATTAAAGACCATATTGTCATTTAGTTGTCAATGGGGCTAAAAGATGTTCAGCATCCCCATGAAGCTTAGAAGCATCTGCATAAAAGATTTACCTCCCTGTGGCAATGGCTTACCTGTCCAGAAATACCGATTCACTTTCTTATAATCTGTTACCCTGTTGAGAAGATAGGCTTCTATATTACTTTCCTATTGCTGCTGTAACAAATTAGCACAAACTTAGTGACTTAAAACAACACAAGATTATTCTTTATGGTCTGTGGGTCAGAAGTCTAAAATGAAAATCGAGAGAGCTGCATTCTTTCTAGAGAGTTCTGGTATCTAGAAACCACTGCATTTCATGGCTCCTGGCCCTCCCTCAAACCATTACAATCTATTGTTTCTTTGGTCACATCTCCTGCTAATGAATCTTACCTGCTGCCTCCATCTTATAAGGACCGCTGGGTTACATCAGGCCTACTGGATGACCCCCTTGTCTCAAGATCCTTCACTATCATATCTGAAAATCCCTTTGCTACATGGGATAGTATTTACAAATTCCAGGAATTAGGATGTACACATCTTTAAGAGGCCATCACTCACTCATTCACCCTCCCATAGCTCCCGATGAATAGGGACTTTGTCGTGTTCAGCATGAGAGTTCTGAAGCCCAGCACAAACCTGGCACACAGAAAGTACCAAGAAAATGTCTGATGCTAGATGGATGAAAGTCAAGTTCACCACACTGTTTCCCACAGCCAATAAACCTATCTGTGGGCAGGCCCTACGTGAATGCTGCCGCATAAAATAAAGCTGCAGTTTAGAACACATTGTTGCCCCTGGTAGAATATGAATTTATTTGTGTTGAAAACTTCTTGACAACAAGCAGAGTAAAGAAGCAGAGAAAGACTCAAAATCAGTAATGTGACTTTGTCAGCATCTGCCCAACCCTGAACTTTCAGAGTAAATCTTCCCATGAGATACGGTCAGCCATAAATCTTTCCACTGACTGTTTCACAGGAATTAGGTCTAAATGAGGAAAGGAAGTTAATCCTAAATGTTCACATTTGCAGCTAAATAAAGCCTTATTTCAAAATGATAGAACTATTATTAGTGTCTGAGGCAATTGATGTTTTTTAAAGCTTTTCCCTTGGAGGTTGAATCTGGAGGAATATAACATGTCTTAGTCCATTTGTGTTGCTATAAGTAAATACCGGAGAGTATGTAACTTATAAATAGCATAAATTTCCCTCTCAAAGTTCTGGAGACTAAGAAGTCCAAGATCAAGGTGCTGGCAGGTTTGGTGTTGGGTGAGGGTCCATTCGTCATAGATGGCACTGTTTAGTTTGTACTCCAATGTCAGGACAGACAGGAAGGCCAGGCATGTTCAGTGTCTTGTGAGGGCTTCTCTCTGTTTCAAGATGGCACCTTGTTGCCATGACCTCCAGAAAGGACAGGAACAAATACTGTGTCCTCAAAAGCAAAAGGTATGGAAGGACCAGGCAGCTTTCTGAAATCATTTTTAGTAAAAGTACTAATCCTGTTCATGAGAGTAGAGTCCGTATGGCCTAATCACCTTGCAAAGACTCCATCTCTTGCTATCATCACCTTCAGGGTTAAGTTGCAACATATGGATTTTGAAGAGAAGCATGCATACCATAGCATAACCACATACTAGAAATTATTCAGAAAGGACAGCATGGAATCCAGACTTTGAACCATGATATCTGCATGATTTATCCTTTGGAAAATTTTCCTGGACTGAAACCAAGAAGAATTTGATAAGTCATAAATTTTTTAAGGCCAGTCTGACACATTTGATTTTCAAACCTACCCTTTGTATGTGAAGAGCCATGATACTTGCCTCTCTTGTCCTTTGTGCTCAAAAGGGTCATGGTCTCCACTTCACAGACAAAGATCAGAGGCTCAGAGAGTAAGAACAAAAAGACAGCAGTGGTAACATCAGATTAGAAGTCGAATCCCCTGGCTTTCCAACCTGGGCTCCTCTTTTTCACTTTATTGCATACAAATATGTCCTTGTTCCTTTCAGGGTGGGATTCTCTGAGCTCAGGAGAAGACAGAGAGGGCTCCTTGCTGATAGGAAGTATGCAGGACTCACCCATAGAACTCGACTGTGGGGATTCCTAGCAGAAAAAAGGGGTGCTAGAACCTCCCAATATGATTCTAATCCAAATCAATCAGGGTTGCCTTGTTGTTGGGTGCCATCAAGTCAGGTCTGACTCCTAGTGACCCAATGTACAACAGAGTGAAATGCTCCCCAACACCGTGCCACGCACATGATCCTTTTCATGTTTCAGCCCATTGTTGCTGAGCCCAAGGTGCTCAGGTTCCAGCACTGTATCTGATTGTGCTTCTCCAGTATTCACAGGGTGTTCAATGGCATAGCAAGCAAAATAGACACAGAGGTGGGAGTCAGGGGATGATGTGGAAAGAGAGAGACAAAAAAGTGGGTCACTGACTTTGTCTACTACCCCATGTATCAGGGAAATTCTCATTTGTGGAGCAGATTGCATCTGCTGCTAACTTCAAGCCTGGCTTCTGACATACCATGGAAGAATTACTCTTTGTAATAGAAATTCAATCTAGTTTGACGCTGGGAAGTGCAGACCCATCTGAAATGGCAAATGACAAGAACAGCAATGCGTCAGGTGTCTGCTCAAGCAGAGTCCAAGCCCCTCAGCATTCCTGCATGAGCACTGATGCCCAGCCCTCTCCTTTCATCACCATGGGAGCAGTGAGAAACTGGGAAGGCTTTTACAGACACTTCAGGGCAGGGGCCAGAAAATAGCCACCTCCAACTGTGTGTTGGAGACCCTTCATGGCTAATTCAGACACTCGGCTGGTGGACTGAGGGTTCTGTGCTGAAAGGCTGGGGGCTCGCAGGATCCACCCCACCCTGGAAACACTCTTCCACTCTGCAAGGCAGCTGGGGCCCAGGGGAAGAAGCAAGTGATGCCGGTTGCAGTTAACTAAGGAAAACATAGGCACACTCTCCAGGACTCCCTGCCTGTCAAACGACAGACGTGGTGGGCTATCCTGGTTATTGTTCCTTGGCTTTGCAGGGTCCATGGGAGGCAAAGGCTGGCCCCTTCACCAGGCCCACTCCCTGCTTGGTGAGGAATGCAGGGCAAATGACCTTGACAGAGCCACTGAGACACACCTGACCACTAAGCCTGGCTCTGCTACTTGCTAGTTGTATGAACTTGGACAGATTCCATAACTTCTTAAAGTCTCAGTTTTTTTAGTAGAAATAATTATAGTAACTTCCTCACAGAGTTGCATAATTTAGTACAAGAATGAGTATAAAGCCAGGAAGACAAAGTAAATCCTCTGTACATGTTAGATGTGCTACCTATTATTATTTTCTGGTATTATTATGGAAATATTGAGAGAAAATGCCTCTATCTTATGGGATTACAAAATTGATGAATGTGAAGTTGGTAATGCCAGTGCCATTTTCCCTGGCAGAATGGAAAAAGCTGTCTGCAACAGGAGGGAACGAAGGTAGACAAAGTAAAGCAAAGCTGAGTGCTGAGATTAGAGACAGAGACAGAGCTCTATAACTTCGTTTGAATGACTTGATCCAGCCAAACTGAATCTTAGCCTCTGGAAGTGCCAGCTTCATGGGCTGATGGATGCCCCTTTATTTCTAAAGGCAGCTTGGACTGGGTTGTGTCACGTTGGAAATAATAAAAGACTTGATTAATTTCTAGGAGTTCTCCCATTTCTTTCTCTTTTTTTTTGGGGGGGGGGGTACTGGGAGTTGAACCCAGGGCTTCACACTTGCATACTTTGCAAGTGCTGGACTACTGAGC
Organism: Pedetes capensis; assembly: GCA_007922755.1. Taxonomy (NCBI): domain Eukaryota; kingdom Metazoa; phylum Chordata; class Mammalia; order Rodentia; family Pedetidae; genus Pedetes; species Pedetes capensis. Next base: position 192,138 of record VMDO01001275.1, read on the forward strand.
TGCACCCCCAGTCCATTTCTTTTTTTTCAGTTTTTGAGACAGGGTCTCACTAAATCATGCAGACTGCCTCTGGTCTCAAACATATGATCCTCCTATCTCTGCCTCCCAAGCTGCTGGGATTATAGGTGTGCATCAACGTACCCAGTTTGAGTTCTCCCATTTCTGAAATTATTTGGCCATATAATGTTATGCTGCTTATTCATCAGATATTTTTGTTATTGTTGTTGTTGTTAGGTGCTGTAGAGAAGGATCTGACTCATACTGACCCTATGTATAAAAGAATGAAACACTACCTAACTCTGTGCCTTTCACACCATCCTTTTATGTTTGAGCCCATTGTAGCCACTATGTTTCTTTTCATTTTGAATCATGCCATATCAGTGAAGGAGGTCTCAGGGGCTTTACTCCATTCCCATCATTAAGGTTGACTCTACATTAAGGTGGCAGCTCTTCCCCAGTGGTTTCTTCAGTACCTTCCAGCCTAGGGGGCTCATTTTTCTGGCACTATATTTGACAGTGTTTCTCTGTGCTTCATAGAGTTTTCAATGGCTAATTGCTTCAGGAGTGGGCTGCTGGGTCCTTGTCCCTAGTCTGTCTTAATCTGGAAGTTCAGCTAAAACCTGTCCACCACAGGTGGCCCTGCTGGTATCTGAGACACCAGTGGCATATCTTTCAGCCTCACAGCAACATGCAAGCATTCACAGCATGACAAGTTGACAGATGTGTGGGCGATCAGACATTTCATGCTACCTAAAGTGTAAAGAGAGAATTTTTTTGGAAAAAGAATACTGCTGAGATGCCCTCAAGGCACAAAATTACCCACAAATGTCTAGAAGAGAGAAAATTTAGACTGATTTGGATTTATGAGGAAAAAAATTAAAGACCAATATGAGGAAATGCATTTGAACTGAGACCTGAAGTTTAAAACAGGAATTAACACAGCTAGAGAAGAATATGCATCCACTGATAGACCTTGAACAAATTGCTGTTGTTCTTCTGGTTTGCACTAGGATGCAAAAGAAAACAATCCCTGCGCTTTCTGTCGGTCTGTGTGGCAGCCCAGATTGAATTGGGGAGTACATCTATAGAGTAAAAAAAAGGGGGGCTTGGATTTAGCTCAGTTGGTAGAGCGCTGTGCTGCAGTCTCTGAGGTCCTGAGTTCAAATCCCAGCACCGCAAAAATGGGAGAAGGACCTGGCAATCCACTCCCAAGGCAATCCCAAAACAGTCAGCCATTGAAAACCCTATAAGGGTCGCTATGAGTCAGATACCTACTCGATGGCACCCAACAACAACAACAACAACTCTCTTTGGGCTGGGATTTAGCTCAGTTGGTAGAGCACTGTTCTGCAGTCTTTGAAGTCCCAAGTTCAATTCCCGGCACCGCAAAATGGGAGAAGGATGTGGCAACCCACTCCCAAGGCAATCCCGAAGCAGTTAGCCATTGAAAACCCTATGAGGGTCACTATGAGTCGGACTCTACTCGATGGCACCTAACAACAACAAGAAGAGAAGAATAGATAGAATTCATTCTCATTGGTGGTCGGGGAAACACAAACCAAGATTACACTAAGATACCATTTCATACCATTACAACAGTAGAAAACAAGTATATTTAGCATTGTTGGATTTGTTGATTTGTGCCATTGGAGAGGCTGTGGGACCATGGATCTCTTATACATTGCTGTAGAGTATAAACCAGTAAAGTACCTTTTATGTTATTGTTGTTAAGTGCTATCGAGTAAGTCAAGTCTGACTCATAGTGACCCTATGTACAGCAGAATGAAGCACTTCCCAGTTCTGTGCCAGGCACATGATCTTATTTATGTTTAAGCCCATTGTTGCAGACACTATATCAATCCATCTGGTGGAGAGTTTTCCTTTTTTTCATTGACCTACCACTCTCCCAAACATGATGTCTTTCTCCAGGGATTGGTCCTTCCTGACTACATGTCCAAAAGTCTAGCCATCCTTGTTTCCAAGGAGCACTCTAGTTGCACTTCTTCTAGGACAGATATGTGGGTTCTTTTGACAGTCCATGGAATATTCAATATTTGTCTCCAGTACCATAATTCAAAAGCATCAGCTCTGCTCCTGTCTCCCCGGTTCAATGTCCAGCTTTCACAACCATATGACGTGAATGAAAATACCATGGCATGAGTCAGGCACACCTTCCTCTTTAATGTGACATCTTTACTTTTCAATACCCTAAAGAGATCTTTTGCCACAGCTTTTCCCAAAGCAATGCATCTTTTGATTTCTTGACTGCTGCTTCCATGGTTATTGATTGTAGAACCAAGTAAAGCAAAATCATGGACAACCTCAATCTTTTCTCCATTTATTGTGAAGTTGCATACTGACCGATTTGTAAGGATTTTTGTTTTGTTGATGTTTAGTTGCAATCCATACCAAAGGCTATGTTCTTTGATTTTCATCAGTAAATGTTTTAAATCCTCTTCATTTTCAGAAGCAGAATTGTGTAATCTGCATAATGCAGGTTGTTGATGAGTCTTCTTCCAATCCTGATGCCACATTCTTCCTCATAAAGTCTAGCTTCTCAGATTATTTGCTCAGCATATAAATTGAAGAGATACAGTGGAAGTATACAGCCCTGTTGCACACTTTTCTCAACCTTTTATAGCAGCCATTATATTATAATGTTAACACTCAGTACCCTATAACTCAGCATAATTCCTCTTCTAGGACATACACTGAAGAGAAAGTCTTGTGCAGCAGGAACCCTATATAAGAATGCCCACAGGGGCACTGATCATGATAGCAAGTACTTGGAAACAGCCCAAATGCCCATTCACAGGAAAAGGAATAAATACATTGTGGTATACTTGTTTGATGGAATATTACATAGCAGTCAAAATAAGAGAAATATAGCTACTTGCAGCAAGATGGGTGAAGCTTAGCAATAACAGGGGTGCCAAAGTATATATACACATTTTAAGAGATGCAATCTATGCATAAGTTTTCAAAGTTGAATTCAATTAAAATAGTAATGTGTACTATGACATTTGCCCAAAAGATGGTGCTAATCAAGTGAATGCTAGCACCACTATGTGATAGGCAGGACAGTAAAAGAAAATAGTGGAAGTATGGTCCTAATTCAAGAAACACGGGACCATTTTGAAGTGTTATTTGAAATCCAAGAATGTTGTGGAAATACCACAACAATGGAAGCAGAGATGTGAGTGTGCAACAGAACCTCCAACACGCCTAACAATGGCATTCATTCGGGATAAGTTTGAGATACATGGTACTGTGTGTAATGTGCACAAAGGAAGAACCAGAAGGCCTTGCACAGCAACAAATCCTGTTGCTTCTCCAATGGTTTGGAACACTTTACATACTCACCACAGAGGTGTACCAAACAATGTGCATGTGAGACAGGAATTAGCAGAACAAGCATATGACACATTCTTAAAACAGCAAAATGAACAGTTTTCATCCCAAGATGTGTATACATTTTGGCACCCCCTGTATAATATTGGATGAAAAAATAATTAGTCCTAAGGACTATAAGCATAACATTTTCATAAATAAAATAAACATAAGTCATAAATATTACTGATGGGAGGAAGAGAGGCAGGAGAGGGAGAGGCAGGTGGAAAGATCAACTCAAGATTCTGCCTGTCTCCTTTGAGTGAAGGGCAACAGAAGGTAAGAACAGCAGGGAATGGTGAGAGTAGATGCATCCTATTGTCCATGTTCTACCTTCTGAATTAGTGCAAATGCAGAGTGTTTTCAAAACCAAAGATTATGATTACAGTTGTTGTTGGTTGCCAAGTCAGGTCGTCCTTTTTTATCCATGGTTTTGCTTTCTACAGTTTCATCACCAATAGCCCAAAAGAATTAAATATAAAAATACAGAAATAATTCATAAGCTTTACATTGTACACCTCTGAGTAGTGTGATGAAGTCTTCAGCCTCATTCTGGCCTCATCTGAGACAGCAGTCATGCCTCTTTCCAGTGTATCCACATGGTATCTGCTACTCACCTGTTTATCACTAAGTAGCCAACTGGGTTATTAAACCAACTGCTGTGGTATTGGGCTGGGATTTGGCTCAGTTGGTAGAGCATTGTGCTGCAGTCTCTGAGGACCCAAGTTCAATTCCCAGCACCACAAAATAGGAGAAGGGCCTGGCAATCCACTCCCAAGGCAATCCCGAAACAATTTGCCATTGAAAACCCTATGAGGGTCGCTATGAGTTGGATACCGAGTCGATGGCACCTAACAACAACAATTACTTTAACCGGGCTGGAATTTAGCTCAGGTGGTAGAGCGCCGCTCTGCAGTCTCTGAAATCCCAGAGTTCGATTCCCAGCACTGCAAAAATAGAAGGACCTGGCAATCCACCCCCAAGGCAATCCTGAAACAATCAGCCATTGAAAACCCGTAAGGGTCACTATGAGTCAGATATGACTTGAAGGCACCTAACAACAACAAGCTGTGGTATTTCAGTACTTATGTCCCAGTAACCCTGACCTTATAGACTGACACTGTGCCCCTCACCTCACTTCATCTCACCATCTAGGTATCTTATCATCTCACATCATCACAAGAAGGAAGAAAATAGTACAATATGCTGCTTTCAGAAAGAGGCACATATTCACATAACATTTATTACTGTATATTTTTAAAATTGTTCTATTTCATTAGCAGTTACTGTTAATCTCTCACTTTACCTAATTTGGACATTAAACTTTACCATAGACATGTACGTATAGGAAGAAAACATTGTACATATAGGGTTTCAGGCATCTACTGGGGGCATTAGAACATTTCCCCCCAGGGACACGGGGGGCTGATATGATCTAATTCTGTGCAGCTATGTGCCAGGAAGAGCATTAGTGACAGAGGAACAGGTTATCTTGGAAGTTCTTTGTGCTTGTTTTTCCTCTAACTCCTCCTTCCATCCATGGCCCATGGTTAGCACTGGACATAGTGAGTGTGTGTGCGTGTGCGTGTGTGTGTGTACACACAGATGGGTACACACCAATTTGGCAAGAGATAGAGGGAAGTCTGGGCAGTAGTGTAAAGTGAGAGAAGTCACAGAGAACACAGCATTTAGGTCCTTTTTGTCCATAAGATCTTGGGCCTTTTCCCTAAATACAATAGGGAACCCCAGCGGCATTAAGAAAAAGAGAATCTGGATCATATTTTGTGGGTAAAGTGTCACCATGGCTACACAATGCCCAGATGGGGAGCAGTGAGGCAGCAGGAGCCTGGCATGGGAGAGCTTGGCCCTGAAAACAGCAGCAGCAGATGTAATTGGAGAGGAGAAGGTGAATCTATGAAAATGTTCAGGCTCAGAAAGCACGTCTTCCTAAGTTTTGCCCTTTCCAGAAGACAGGCAGAAGCCAAGGAGTTCGTTTATAATTCTCTATCCATCATGTCTAGTGACAAATTCATACACTCACCATTAGTCATTCAAGCACTCCATTTCACCAAAGAGGTAGTCTGAAAAACTGGAGCTAGCAATGCTGCCCAGCGCTGGTTGGCCAGCCCGCGACAGTGGTCCTTGGGAAAAAGCCGACCCCTTTATCATCAGAAGGAGAAACAAATGGCTTCCCACAATGCTGCCCTCCAGTTTATGACTTGGAAATCATGACCACAAGAATTGTCAAAAATCATCCCCAAATGGCCAGAAGCTTCGATTGCCTTCTCCTGAGTAGAATTGCCAGCCCCACCATCTCTGCTCTTAGCCTGAATGCCTGGAATGCCTCAAATTTTAATTTTCTATTCAGGTTTTTGGTGACAATTAAACCAGACCTTGATGAATTTGAAGGAAAAAACACCCAGCACAGTGATTATGAGTACTAATTAGGAAGCAAAACAGTGGCTTTGATGAATCTGTGCTTGGTTTGTACCTTAATTAATTGACTGGCTGCTATTCCACTCGATGGTTGATTGGTTGATTGAAATATTCCATTAAAACCCACTACCAGCTGGGTCTTTTATTCAGAAGAGCCTTGTGAGGCAAGAAGTGGGTGGGAAATGGCAGTGAGAAAGCCACACGTTCCTTTCGCACTTCTCATATGCAGAGGGAATTCCATGAGCAGGTTCTAAGCTTGTCTTCATCAAGGGACAAGGTAACCCACGCAACTCTGGGGAAATCTGCTTTAGCAGCAGTAAACAACTTGTTCTCTTTGCTAAATGAAAGTGGACCCAGGGAAGTCCTCAAGGCCTGCTTCAAATGCTCATAGTGACCACCCTAACTTCCATGAGTGAGGCATTGCCATGCTGCAAGCTGTAAGCGGGGTTGACACATCCTCCCGGCATGTGTTAGTCCCTCCAAAACACTACCAGGGAAATGTCTCCACAAAAAACAGCATGCAGAGGTGCATTTCCTCCCCCAAATCAGTCCAGTTGTTGCTAATCTTAACGCCTCTTCTCCTAAAAAGTCTTATGCCATTGATTGAAACAGCAAATGGCAGCCACGGTCAAGTTATTTCTCTCCTTCCCAAGGACCACCCTGCCTGTCCTTGGTACTGGAGAAGTAATTGTATCACATGCTTAGACTGAGTAAAGAGTAATTTTCTAGAGACCATTCTGAAGAAACTGTAAATCTGACCCAAATGAAGTAATTGTTGGAGTCATCCATGTCAGGGATCCTATATCACCATGTCAGCCCCTTCTCAAAGCTCCAGTCTCCGATTTCTATTTGGGCACCTGTATCCCACACCCGGATATGAGACCTAGCTCTGACTTGGCATAGAGTAGTACGGAGGAAGAAGAAACAGCCTACTTCTAGCCAAATTTTGTTCGTTCCTGTGCATGCTAGTGCGATTCTTGCTATAATAATTTTATTACATTTAACCGCAATAAGGGCTGGGGGTTTAGCTCAGTTAGTAGAATGCTGCTTTGTGCTGAGGACCTGGGTTTGATCCCTAGTACCAAAAGAATGTGAAAAGGACCTGCCAGCCCACTCCCAAAACAATCAGCCATCGAAAACCCTAGGAATAGTAGGGGAGCACTGACAGAGTGCTGGGCATGGCACAGTGTCGGGAGTGTTTCAGTCTCTTGTACATAAGGTCACTATGAATTGACCCAATGTGAGGGCTATACCATCAACTACAGCAATCCATATTTGCATGTGTAAGTGACAATGGAATTATGATTATTACTTTTGTTTCCCAACAAAAATACACTGTTGGGATTGAATAGTTTATTGACTGGGAACAGGCTCATTAGATGGGAAATGCTGAGGCCCACAAAGTGGCAGAGGAGTGCCCTGTGAGACTTCTAAGTGAAGACAAAAAGAAAAGGCTTTGCTTCCTCTTGTTCGAGTTGCGTTTTGGACTGGTTGGTCAGCACCTCACCTCACACAGCACTTAAGCAGGCACTTCCTGCCCAGGGCCCCCTGATGGGCCCCTCCTGGCTCCAGACCTTAATCAGCCCACCCAACAATGTCACTGCCATCCCAGGAAGTAGGAAGAAGGAGTACTGAGCATTTGGTAACCTGCTTTGCTTTAAAATCACTTCTAGATAGAAATCTAAAGTCTTGGTGCCATCAAACACCCATCTCCACCTGAAGAACCAGGCATATTATTCAAGAAACCTCAGCTGCCATTTTCCCAAACAGATATTATCTTTCTTTCATCTGAAGTCTTCTACCTCATTCCTCTGCATGATCACATGCCACAGCTTTTCGTGCTCTTACCTTATTCCTCTCTACTAAAACATAAAGAACCAGCAATCAGCAAACTTCTTTTATTCATCTGCATAGCAAGTCTCATTTCATGAACCCAACAGGAGTTTAATTGACAGAATCCAGGCTTTACTCAGACCCACTCACATTGGAACAGAGATACACTGATGCACCAGCTCTATGCTCTGGGACAAGAGACTTATCTTTGGGGGGTCCTCTATTTCCATATGTAAAAGGTAGAGATGATGATAGAATGTATCCCAAGACTTTGTTGTTGTTAGGTGCCCTTGGGTCAGATCTGACTCATAGTGACCCTAAGTACAGCAGAATGAAACACTACCCAACAGTGTGCCATGCAAACCATCTTTTTATGTTTAAACTCATTGTTGCAGCTACTATGTTTCTTCTCATTTCGAGTCATGCCACATCATTAAAAGGAGGTCCCAGAGGTTTTACTCCATTCCTATCATCAATACTGACTCTATGTTGAGGAGGCAACTCTTCCCTTGTTGTTTCTAGGTGTTGTTGAGTAGGTGTCAGACTCATAGCAACCCTGTGTACAACAGGCAAATCACTGTTGTTAGTGTGTCTCTGCTATTCATAGGGCTTTCAATGGCTGATTGTTATTTTGAACATGGGTTGCCAGGTCCTTCTCCCAAGCCTACAGCACCTGGTGTTCCCAAGTGGTCTCCCATCTAAGTACTAACCAGGCCCGACCCTGCTTAGCTTCTGAGACCTGATGGGATGGGACACCACAGTGGTACAACTGCAGGCTAACTCTTTCCTAGTCATTTCTTAAATGCCTTCCAGCCTGGGGGCTCATTTTCTGACACTATATTTGACAGTGCTTCTCTGCTATTCATAAGATTTTCCAATAGCTAATTGTTTCAAGAGTGGACTTCCACGTCCTTTTCCCTAGTCTGTCTTAATCTGGAAGCTCAGTTGAAACCTGTCCACCATGGGTGTTCCTGCTCGTATCTGAAATATCAGTGGCATAGCTTTCAACATCACAGCAACAGCATGACAAGCTGACAGAGACATGGCAGCCTCAGGGCTTTGGGCAGTATTAAATGAGATGATGTATATAAATTATTTACCACAGTCCCTTACTAATGATGAATGCTTCCTAACTGGGAGTTATTAAAGTACTGTCAAATTAAGTCCAAGTCTATTCCCTACCTATCTTTTTCACTGGGAACTCCTTTAAGTCAGAGATAAGATTGCTTCCTATTTGCAATCCTAGTTATCTAGCATTGCACCTGATCTATGACAGGTGCCCAGTGTTTATGGAAAAGGTACCTATTTCGGATATCTGGCTTGCAACTTCATGTCCTTCTATTGACTACAAGGCTGTAGATTATTTCACTGTTAACAGCAGAAAGAAAAAGCTGATTGTCTGGCTGAAGTCTGCAGCCTCATTTGCATGAACTAGAGCATACTTGTCTTCCTCCAATAGTATAATGTGACTATTTAAGTTTTTTTTATTTTCTGTACCTCTCTCACCTCTTTCTGTTCATAGGAAACAGAGAAGTGAAGCAGGAGGGGGGAAAACCCAACAAGTATTATATTAAAATGCTGATCTCATTTCATTGCATGAATTGTAGAGGGTGGATAATGATCTGCATCCTGAAAGAACAATTTCTTTAAACACCTTGCAAGCAACTTTTAATCTTTCTTCTTAAAAAAAAAAAGCATTAAATTATGTTGACACGTTCCAATTAAGTGTGGTTTTCAGAGCATCTAAGCTTAGGGGGATATACTCAGTGGTAAGGATGAAGCACAGACACACCCCAGAATCTCCTCTTAACAGCAGCTCGGTCCTGCCTTCTCCAGCTGGTTTCCATTGCCTGAAACATCTCCCCAAAGCTGAGCAGTGCTTATTTCATGAAACAAGAAATAAATACACCATTTCAGGTCAAGCCCGTTACAAAGTTGATCAGGAACCTGCAAGCTTGTCTCAGAGGCTTTGGCCCCAAAGCTTCTATACTTATTGGGAGCAAACATCTATCTAAAAAAGTATCCATTTTAATTCTCTAGGGAAGACAGCCTCTGATCCAAGTCACATCCTTTGTAATGAGCTTGGGTGGGCTTGAGTTCATGAAAGTGTTCAGGGCCAAGTCTGTTCTTGCTGTGCTATGGATTTGTATTTAAACTCAGGGGAGTTAGATTTAAATTTATCTTTAACTGCAATTTTTGAAAGATACTTCACACTAGAATGAAAGAGTAGGGATCATGGGGAAAAAAAAAAAAGCCTCCCAGAGGAGAGGGAACCCAGGGAGGAATTACCCAAAGCAGCCGATCTCACCAGATACAGAAGAGACTAGGACAGGAGGAGGAGGGCTGGAGGAGGGCCGCAGCATCGCTGGAGGCTCAGAATTTTATTCTGGAATAGCAAAGACCCTTATAAAGTGTTCGGAGAGCAGAGGAGGAAAAAGAGGGGTAGGAGCAGCCAGGAGGAAGATACGCACTATTAACCAGATCCAAGAAGGTTCTAGTTCTTTAGTACTAAAGGAAAAAATTAGAAACCAAGCCATTCTCTCAAGAAGGAGAGCAGATGGGGTTCTGAGCTGCCAACTCTGATTGATTTAAGCAGAAAATTCTTTATTAAAGGACGTTGGGAGCTTCTGAGTGATCTGGAACACTAGGCCACAGACTCGGCAGCCCCTCGGTCAAGAATAGCACCCACAGTTCTGTCAACAGGAGCTTACTGCTGCAGTCCCAGCCTTAGGAGCTCCAGCTTCCACAAACCACTCCAGCTACTGGGCAGTGAGTCAGTGGCTAGCAATTGTTGCTGCTCCAAGAATATAACCTTCCCGTAACCACCTCTATTGCCAGACAGGGGTCTCAGAGGCCTCTCCATTCATCTGCACAAGCTCCTAATGCAAGTCTGGACAAGAGTATGTCAGAACTTAGCTCCTGTGCCTGAGCTTCAGCTGCTGTCCTAGCTGGAAATTTGACTTTCTGCCATCTTGAGCCTCTCCAGTGAGACATAAGCTCCAAGTTTAACAAATTCCTCAAACATAGGAAAAAACTCAGACAGGAAAGAAAGAAGAAGAAAAAAAAAAAACCAGAAATCTATTACTGGACAAAAGCTGGCTTGAGTTCCTAAAAGACTTATGAACAGGATGAGACAACCCTGAGCAATAACACCAGGTGCCAGAACCTGAGGAAGCCATGCAGTTGGGAGCCCAGTGTCCACAGAAAGACAGATCTGATCCTGGTTCTGTTACTTCTCTACCTAACTGATCGTGCCCTCTAATCTCTTCAAGACTCAGTTTCCCCATCTGAAAGATGGAGTTAATAATATTTTTCCAACATTGATGCCATGGCATCTAAAATGAAATCTGTTGTTTTTGCCTCCTAAGAACTTCTTTCCCATCCTGCTGGAAAGAATGCTTGCAGCGTGTGATCCAAATGGGCCAACCCAACTTGCTTGTGTTCACTCAGGTAGCATGTGACTCAGGTCTAGCCAATCACTGGCCATATCACTGGCCTCAGGGGATTGGTTCAGGGCAGGCATGCAACTGAAGTTGGTCCAATCAGAATCCTGCCTGAAACCTACTTCCTGGAGTTTCCTATAAAGGCTATTTCTTTATCCCTGGGCTGCTATTGGTAGAAGATGAGTGGGGATCTTCAAGAGGCTATGCCTACTTCGTAGAGATCTTTCTGAAGGGGAGAAAAAAGACAGAGTCCCAGAGACATTGGCTTAGCTCTTCCATCTGGCTGCACAGAAAGTTGGCTATTCCCCTGGGGTCCTCAGTGATGAGCATGGATACATTTCCTTTCATGTTAAGCTATTTTGTGTTGCATGTTTGTCACTAACAACCTAAAAATTTCCAAGGAACCTAGTTTTTGAAAGAATTACATGAGATAATGCTAGTAATATGCTTAGAGGAGCATCTTGTGGCTATTTGGTTCCTGATTTTCTGTGCAACAGGTACAATGAGACATGTTACTACTAGTAATAATAATTTATTATTATTAGTAGTAGTAGTAGTAGTATTGGCACTGTTCAAGACTTAGTTATAAACCTGTCATTCTCCAGGCAGAATTCATTTCAAAATTTCTCTAACAATGTTGCATTTTCCTGAATGTATTTTCCTTTGTCCTCATTCTACCCACATCTAAGACCTTACAACAACTAAGCACTGCTATATAGAAGAAAGTAATACTCCCCTAGTCTATTCCAGCCTTCATCACTGCCCCCTCTTCTTTGATTGCACCCCACATGCTAGGGTATGTGCCAGGGCATTTATATTTTGTTTCCTCTTTCCTCCCATCACACTCACTATTCCCAGTGCATTTGTCCTATGTTCCAAGCTGCATTATTATCTTCATGAAGGTTAGATCAAATCTTACACTATTTTATAAACCTTACTGCAGAAAGCAGGGAGTCACATTATTCTTCTTTGCAAATAGAGGGCAGGCAACTAAGTAACCTTACACAAAGTTTGTTTTTGTGAGCACGGATGCTCAAGAAATAATTGTTTGAAGATTTTTTTTACAGACTGGATCAGTGGATTTTCTGGTAAAACCAACAGACAGCAATGAACCTGCCCCAGGTAATAAAAGAACTGACAGAAGAGGGCTTGATCTCAGGTCTCCTAACTTTCCTTTGAATATTCTTTCATTGACACAGTGAGTTTAGCTACTTGTAGGGACCACTAAGTGTGAAGTTAATGATATTTCATATCACATAGCACTTACAATGTGCTGATACCATGCTTTCTGTGTGCTCTTTTAATCCATTGACTACCATTGGGAAACAAATTTCAAAAAGTGAGTATGTGTGAATTTGACAGGAAGGCAAGCAAATGGTGGAAAAAGGTAGTTTACAAACTCATACATTCTCATTATTTTGCTAAATATGTTCTTGTTTTATTCATTGTGATGAAGAGTTTCTGGAAATAAAATACTTCTTGTCATATATTCTGATTTGAAATTGGTAGTCAAAGGGTTAATTCTAGGATGTAAATACTGTCGCGCTCCCCTTTGTGCAGGTGAGCAAAATGAGCTGTAGAGAAGTTACAGATTTTGACTAAGTTACACAGCTGATAAGTGTGAGAAGGGGAATATTATTAGCTCAGGACTCTCTGACTTAATGAACTCTTCCTTTACCTACAGGATCTTTATGTGCCTTCCATAAACAGTTGATTAAAGCCTAATCTTTGCTGCTCTAAGGAGGACAGTCTTCCAACTCTGTGCTCTGTCATTCCTGCACTCCAGATGATGTGAGCATCTCTTTATAGCCATATCCCACATCTTGCTCATGTTTAATGAAATGCTAATTCTATATGCACTCTCCATATCCAGACTTGGATGAGGCACCCAGTTGAGGGTACTTAGTTTTTATCTAAATGTGCCATTTCCCAGGTGAAAAATGTGCTTTCTGCAGTGTAATTATGCATTTAGAATAATGTGTTTGTCTTCTGGGGACATATAAATCAATAGCTTATTGTGCAATATATTGTCCATTTTTTGCCACAGATATATTTGAGAAATCTAAAACTTGTCAACTGTTTGCACATTAATAATGAATTTCAGGCTTGGACAAGAAAGCAGAATAAATCTGAAGTGATATCCTTTGACCACGAAGACCTCACAGCCTTCTCATCTGTCTGCTGTACCCAAGCCTGAACAAAGCCTAAAACTAGTCAAAAACATCACAGTAAGGCCTGTTGCTGCATTCTCTAGAATAGCCAGTCATCCTCTATTCAGTAAACATTTATTGAGTGCCTGCAACAGGCTCTAGGGACACAGGGGAGAGCAAAGCAAGACAAGAGCACTACTTTCCTGGATCTGACATCTGAGTGGAAAGTGACAAGTAAATGAAGGCACAAATTCATAAGATTATTTTGAATAGTAGCATGTACTAGGAAGAAAATGAAATGGTATTGGATTGGGCAGAGATTGTGGGCCATGAGGCAGGAGATGGTAACAAGTGGGTATTTCAGAAAGATCACCCTGAGGAGAAGATATGGGAGCTGAGACCCAAAAGATGAGAAGGAATCTGCTCGGCAAAGCTTGGAGGAGAAAGGCATAGTGTGAGCAAAAGGAGAGCATGTGCACAGGCAGAGCAAATGTGAAGGAAGCAAGGCCAGTGTGACCAGAGAGTACAAGGCAGAGGGAGACATCAGTATAAATGACATTGGACAGGTAAGCAAAGGGTTGGTCATGGAGGACCTGGCAGGTCATTGTAAGCAAGTTGGATTTTATTTTAAGTGTAGAACAAAGGCATTGCAGGGATTTAAGTCAGAGAATGAGGTGATTGGATTTATAAGCTTTCTGCCACTCCAGTCCAATTGCACGTACTTAGTGCAGATTTAAAGCTCTGGAAAAAATTAGCTCCACGTGACAACCGCTTCTGCACAAACTGTATTAAACTCTATAGACTTTTTCCCCCTGGAATATTTGGGAAATTCTTTCCCAATGGCCACATTCTGACAAGACAAGTGCTTCTTGGAAGGGATTTAACACCAAATTTGGACCCAAATCACCAAAGATCCCTGGAAAAATTTCCCTTGATATTGTTCCCTTGTTATTAAGCAGAGAGTGCTCCGAGTGACTTGCTTGTTGTTGTTAGGTGCCATCGAGTCGGTATCCAACTCATAGCGACCCTCTGTACAACAGGAGAAACACTATTGTCAGTGCTTCTCTGCTGTGCATTGGGTTTTCAATGGCAGGTTGATTTTTGGGAGAGGGTTGCCAGGTCCTTCTCCCAAGCCTACAGCATCTGGTGTTCCCTGGCGGTCTCCCATCCAGGTACTAACCAGGCCTGACCCTACTTAGCTTCCGAGATCTGACGGGATCAGATGCCACAGGGCTACAGCTGCAGGCGAGTGACTTGCTAAGAGTTACTAAAAAGCAGCAACCAGGCAAGGCAGAGGACCTTTCTCTGGGAATGGAGACAAACCCCTAAGTCCGCTAAAGGAGGGGAATGGTACTTCCTGTAGTAGTTAATGGTCACACAGTGCCACTCAGGTACACTCTCATACCTTCAGAAAGAGAAAAGGCACTGGTCACCTACAGAGTGAATCCCAATTTCAGCTCCGTATATTTCTGGCTGCACAAGAGTAGTCAAGTTATTTAATATGGATGAGATTTAGTTTTCTCATCTGAAAACAGGGATTGATAATAGTACCATCTTGTTGGGTTATAAAAAGAAATTAAATGAGGGCAATTCACATAATGCAAAAGTCCAGAACAAAGCATACTTTCCATCAGAGGGCTCAGACTCGAAAGGTAAGTACCAAGGCTGGAAAGTGTAAACTATGGACCCAAAGTGTTCTGCAAGGAGAGGTAAACTAAACTCTTGCGTGCCTCCTGAGGATGATGCTCAATGCAACCACCTGTTCTTGCATGGCCTGTAAGCTAAGAATGGTGCTTACATATTTAAATGATGGAAAAAGTCAGACAAATTGGTGACATACAGAAATGACAGGACACTAAAATATCAGTGTCCATCAATAAAGCTTTATTGGAATGGAGCCTGGCACATTTGTTTATGTACTGTCTGGAGCTGCTTTCCCACATAAAGAGCAGAGTGGAATAGCTGCAGGAGGGACCATGTAGAGGCAAAGCTAAACACATTTACTGGCTCCCTCTTTCAGAAAAAAAGCTTGCTGATCCTTGCTCTAACCAACTGAGCTGACTCTACTGTAATTGATTCAGCTGTCTTTGCAGCCATGCTTCTGCCCATGTATATTCAGGTTCCTTTTAGCAGCACTGCAAATCCCCAAGTGGTAGCTTATTTTCCTCTGCATACTTGGCCTGCAGGTAGTGTGCATAGACCCCAAGTGAACTGCAATAGGTTGGGGGTGACTTCACATTCGGTCCATCTGCCACCCTAAGGCAAAGTCAACAAGCAGAACGTTGTGTGCTTCCCTACTTCCCTAAATGATTAGTGGAGACATTTTTCCTGAAAGTGCTAACCAGGAGCACCAATGAACATATTACAATATATAAAGTGATATAAGTCATGACTTAATCACAGCCAGAAGTCCTGGCAGATAACTTTTTTACTAGAAATTAGAGTTTCCTCTCAGTTATTAATATAATCTTGATTGTATCTTTACACTCGAGGAGAAAACTGGTGTCTCAGACAGATGGAAACCTTCTATTTAGAGAAAAGTAAAATGCCTGGACCATTATCTATCAAAAGCTTTGGCTGGCAAGTTTCCTTTTAGCCTTTGATCTCCCTGTCAAAAGATGTCTGTCAGTGAGCAAATTATCAGGCAAATGTCCTTCCAAGTTCCTTGCTCTCAATCTGTCTCTCCTTCTCAGACAGTCAGGACAGATCTTTGTTTTAAAGAAGAAAAAGTGAGATGAAAATATATTATTGTTGGTGTATTTGAACCCTAACAACTCTTTCCCTAATAAGAAAACATTGTTGTTCTCTGCCTGCCTCTCCCTACTTTTCCTTGTTAATAAGCCCCAGTTGTTTCCTAATTTACTAGCATAAAAAAAGTACCTCAACTACCATATGCCACAATTAAACTGCCTGCTTCTTTTAATCCTTTTTGTTTGTTCATTTTTCTATACTTGGGGGTTGAACCTAGGACCTTGCACATACTTTGCAAGTGCTTTACCACTGAGCTTCACTCTCAACCCCCTTTTTAATTTTTCATTTTGAGTCAGGGTCTTGCTAAATTGCATAGGTTGCCTCTGGCCTCAAACCTGTGATCCTCTTGTCTCAGCCTCCCAAGTTGCTGGGGTTAGAAGTGTGTGCCACCATGCCCAGTTTATTTTAATCCTTATTAAACCTTGCAGCTATGTGGTTTGTCCTCATTTTGTGTAAACTGGCTTTTGTATTAATTATGTAATTTTCCTTGGATCACCTGGCCTGGACTGGCATATGTGGTATTTGAGACTGGAGCTTTTAATTCCCAAAACTGCTCTTAAATACTACACCTCACTACAGAGTTAATTCTTTGCTTATGGTTCCAGATCCCCTTCCCCAGATTAACCAAAGATAAATAATTTAAATCATATAATAAAGACACTTGTTGCTCCTAATAAGGACAAAATCAATTTACTAAAGAACAAAATGTTCTTTCTGTGAGGCATACTTCGGGAAATATATCACAAACTCTGCAAACCAATAACATATGCTTTACCTAGGATGAGACTGATGGATTTGGGACACTGCCAGGGTATTTCTTATTCTCTAGGGATTTGGCAACCCTTGTGTCTGCTTTACTGGAACACAGTGCAATGAGAAGTCATGGATTATCTACCATGGTTATTCTTTTGAATTTATTCAGATGTATTGCTGGAATCTGTGCTTCATAGCCCTACCACTTATTCTACCTGCTTATCGCCTGATCAGATATATATAATAAGTAATACTATTATTAGTTCAAAACTCATTCTACCTTGTGTGTATGATGTCTAAGAATTTTTCTTTTAAAACCAATTTCATTGAAGTATAATTGGCATGTAATAAGGACACCCATTGTAAGCAGCCATTTTCATGCACTTTGACATATGTACATACCTCTGTGAATATTATCTCAATTAATACAAAGAACATTTCTATCATTCCAAAAAGTCCCCTTGTGATCCTTTGCAGTCAATCTTCCCATGTACCTTCACCTCCAATATCCATTATAGATTATTTAAGGCAGTTTTAGAATTTCATATAAATGGAATCATACAGGATGCACACTTTTATTTCAGATGTCTTTCACTTACCATAATGCCTTTAAGATTAATCTATGTTGTTGTCTGTAGCATTAATTCATCCATTTTTACCACTGAATAGTATTCTTCTTTATGGGAATGTCACAAATTGTTAATTAGCCTGTGATGGACATATCTGTTGTTTCCCTTTTAGGGCCATTATGGATAAAGCTCTATATCAACATACAAGTTTTTGGTGGATACATGTTTTTATTTATCTAACTAAGAATAGAAGGGATGAGTCATAGGCCAGATTAACTTTTTTAAGAAAGTGCCAAATAATTTTCCAAAGTGATTGTACTGTCTTAAACTCCAAATTTTCTTGGTTGCATCAGGTAGTTAATGGATTTAAGCTTCATAATAATCTAGGTCTTTCTCAGTAGAACAATGACTTAAACCAGTGGAAAAATTGTTCACTAGAGAATCAGTCACTATGATGTTAAAAAGAGAAACAGCATCAATCCAACTGTTAAACATCTGATTTTATTCAGAACTTTCTGAAAAAGAATGCTCATAATTTTTAAAAGATTATGATTTAAAAGCCAGTCTGTGAAAATGAAATTGATTTGGATTTTCTGTTGCTTAGAGAGTCAATAAGTAACTACTGTGTAGGCATTGGTCATGGAAGTGTTTGTGAGCTACTGGTGACTTTAAAATGTGCCCTACTTCAAACCTTCATCTGATGCCTGAGTTCTGCCTCGGGTGGGCACCCAGACTGGGTCTGATGCTACCAGAGATCATCAGGAAGCAAGAAAGGCTGCATGAGAGAGGAAGGGCGGACATCTGAGGAGATCCAGGCCCTGCCCCCCACACCTCCATTTTGTGTTCCCATACAGGGAGCAGGAGACAGGACATATGCTGTGGACCTCAAAGAACCTCCACTGCCCATCACCCCAGGGGGAGGGGGCCAGGTTCAGAACAGGAACCAAGAGCTTCTGTTGTAATAGTACCAAAGAGAAGGGCTTTGGTTTGATAGCTAAGCGTTATTAATTAACCACATTGAACTAAACATCCACAAATGCTGGCAGCTGATGCATCACAAGGTTGTGGCACCAGAGGAAGAACCCAGACCAATTTCACATACAGGATGGCAAATCATGAAAATGGAAAAAGAATGGTATGTCTTAAGTTGGAGAAAAGAGAATGCTGTCTGTGCACACAAGTCTTTATCTCATTGCCTGCTAAAGGATAGGGTTTTTCCTCAAAATGGAATTTTTAGTTTTCATGTATGTAGTTCACCCTTAGCATAAATTGGGTGGTTCCATATTAAACAGTGGAGAAGTAGTTCCTGATATTTGATGCCTAGATTTGGAAGGCAGAGGCACATGTGCCTTGCTCAAATTATAGCTATAAATCCCCACACTTAAAAAATGAACAGGCAAGCCTGAAGTTGAATAGGGTCCCAGGATAGTACTACAAGAAAGAGGTAAAAATACAGATAGAACTTTAATGGTTATTAATGTCTAATATTTTTTATTGTTTTTAGTGTTTTGTTATTTTGTCTATCATAATTCTATGAAAGTAATCATTTTCTCAGCCCACTCTATAGCTTAAGAAACTGAATCCCAGCAACTTGAGAGGCTGAGGCAGGAGGATTACAAGCTGGAGGCCAGAGGTAGCCTACAAAATATAGCAGACCCTGTCTCAAAAGAGGAAATAACAAAGGGGTTGAAGGTGCAGCTCAGAGTTACAGGTCTTGCAAGTATGTGTAAGGCCCGGGGGTTCAACCCCCTAGTACTGAGGGAAAAGAAAGTAGGGAGAGAAAGAGAGAGAGGAGAGAGGGAGAGGGAGAGAGAGAGAGCAGCCAGAAGGAAAGAAGGAAGGAAATCAGAGAGGCATGTCTGAATTCCCACATCTAAAAAAGAATAGAACTTTCCAAACCCCAGATTAGCAGAATATACCTCTCATGAAATCAAAATAGAGTGCCTACGTGTGGCCCTGGCATATAGCTGCTCTGTCTCTGGCCTCCAAGTGCCAACCACTGACCTTGAAGAAAGAAAGGCTAGAGCCAGGAGCTCAGCACAGCAGAGCCACCTGTGCCCAGGAGTCAGCCTTTCGAAGGCAGCAACTTTCACGTTCCTACAGCTCTTCCTGGTATCGTAAGTACTGTACTCATTTACTACTCACAACATTTTGGATGGAAGTGGGACAAGGTAATTATTATTGATAGTTGATAGAAAAGACAATGAGTTTCCAAGTACTTCAACAACTTGCCCTAATTCCCACAAGTAGATTAGGAAATGGGGGTTAGACCCCTTATCCTCTGGTTCCACTTCTGCTTTTCTGTGTGAAACTTTCCTCCTTCCATTGACTGTTTACCTATCATAAAGTAGGTGACAAAGATATGACTTCATAAACCTTGACTGAGGTTCCCTAGAATAGACTATTTAAACTAAATAATAGTGATAATAGTAACAATAGTAATGGCCTTCACTGAAGGCCATTTTGCCAGATACTAGGCAAAATACATAAATCCCCCTTATGAATCCTCTTTATATAAGCCTCTGAGGTAGGGACTTTGTTCACCCATTTCACAGTATAGGAAATCAAGTTAAAGTGGTTATGAGTAGATAGGAGCCCAGGTCTGATTTCCTTCAGGGGCTGCTACTCTTAATCAATAAAATACCCCACCTCCTGCTATACATTCAGTTTCCTGGATTAAGGTGGAAGCCTCCTAATTCCATTATATTTGGAATTGTAAGGAAGAGGCTGGAACATGAATTCACATTGTGAAAGCACAGATCAAATTTCTACATCACCCACTAACAAGAACCCATTGTCATAGCAACAGATGCATCAGATATTCCAGCTCAAGCACAAGAAAGTGACATTCTTAAAAGATCCACAAGAGAGCTTGACTCCATTCACTGCCATTATTCCAGATTCTCCTTGAGTCTTTAAGAAAAATAAGTCATTTGTTTCATCTTTTAATTTAAATAGAAATCTCAAGAAAGAAAAGATTCATGAGAAAAGGACACAAAATCATTGACTATAAGAAATAAAGGATAAGTGAAACCTTTGCAACATCACAACATATGGGTCAGTTTCCTAACATTGAAACCTCTCATTTTATCTTTATACCACCTAATACTAAGTTCTATTCTGATTTTTAGTCCTATAGTATAGAATGCCAAGTCTACTGTGAGGAACAAGCATTCTGTTTCATTCTTTGCTTCTAGGTGAATCCATTTCCTTCTGAATCCAGAGCCCAGGGGTAAAATACTACCACCACTAATAATAATAATTATATTCATCTCATGGGTGACAGGTGAGGGTAGCAAGATGGTATGGGAGATACTTACAGTAAAATAATTCTTCATTATTTATAAAAATACAAATTTAATTTTCATCCTATATTTTTATTTGCTAAATCTGGCAACTGTATGTGGAGATAAAGTGAATTTTGAGTTGTACCACCTACTAGCTGCCTGTCCCAGGTCAGTTATTATGAACATGTCCAGTTATTGAATGTGTGAATTCCCTCATCTATAAAGTAAATCTGAACTTATATCATCAGGTGGCCCTGAGAAATAAATGTAAAGACACCTAATATGTGCTTGAAACATAATGAGCACTCAGTATGTCTATTATTATTACTATTCTTATTCTCAGCCATCTTTAGAACCATAAGATATATATGATCCCTGCCACATTCCTGAAGAACAATAAAAACATTAGCAAACATCCTCCCAGGAAATTAAATGATAGAATGAGTCAATGACACTTGACTAATAGTACATAGCAATTAACTAAATTCAACTCAATAAACATTTATTAATTCCCTAATATATGCAAGCTGCATACTTAAGTACCAACAGTATAAAAATCACAAGCTGTCAGAGCTGAAAGGAAACTTAAGAGATGATCTCCTTCAAAGCTCCTCCCTTTCCAGATGAGCAAAACAGGGTGGGAGGAGTCAGTGAGTAACTTACTCAGCATTCCTGGGTAAAACGGTAGCAGAACCAGAACCAGAAGCCAGGGTCCCTGACTCTAAATCACTTCTCTTGCAAAGGTACAGCTATGGCCCTCTGGAAAGCTGCACATTGAAAGGGAAACACCAAACTGATGAACTACTGCTTCATCAATTTTGCTGGGAGTTCAGTAAAATAGACTCAGTTTCCCCCAATAATTCAGTCCTCACAAAAATTCAGTAAACTAATAGAAAGGGAAAAAGCAGTAATTATTACTGCCATTATTATTAGAAAGTCTGCAGTCCTGAGAAGTCATCTTACTGGTCTAATGTAGTAAGGTGATTTTGAGAGTGAGTCCAAAGTAGATACCAGACCTCCTGGTCTATCCACTGGAGCAGGATGCCTCCAGCCACGAAATGGAATGGAAACACAGAGCAAAGGAAAGTAAAACCAGGCAGGTGTTTTCAGTGAAGATATCTTTACAGAAAACTACACTAGAAATTGCATAGTCTTGAAGAGCAAACACAGGAAAGTAACCAACAAGCTTGACCAAAAATCATAGAAGCTGCATCACAGAGCCAGTAACCCACTTGCCCAAATCACTAGAAGAAAATCCAGATTCAAACCAAAGAGTAGGAAAATAGATTAAGCAGAGTTTTTAGACTCACAGATTTCAGAGATGTGGGCCAAGGCTGTGCCTGAGGTTGCAGGACGAACCAGCAGTCCAGCTGGGCTTGAACCCATGTCTTCTGAAACCCCATTCACGTTCACCATCCACAGGACCTAGCTGGCTCTTGTTTCCTTCCCTGCAAATAATGGAGAGAGAAGGCATTGAACCAATTTATCTCTGAGGTCCTTTCCAGCAATAGCCTTCTATGATTCTCCTCCATTTTATTCCATCTTGCCCTAATCTCTTCTCAGATCCGATCTGATTAATTCCTGCAAAAGTTTCAAAAATATTTGTGACTTTAACCATTTTACATGTGCAATTCAGTGCACTGAGCACAATTACCATGCTGTGTTTCTATTACCAATATCCATTTATAGTACTTTTCAACCATCCCAAACCAACTGTTCTCATTCAATAGTACCACTCTATTATCCCCTCCTCTCACTCCAGTCACCTCTGTTCTAGTTTGTCTTCATGAGTTTTCCTTTTGGAAATTCTTCATATAGACAGAATCCTCCAGTATTTCCCTTTTTGCATCTGTCTTCTTTCACTTGGCATGATTTCAAGCTTCATCCATGTTGCATTATGTGCCACATTTCATCCCTTTGTAAGTGAATAATGTTCTATCGCATGTGTGTGGCACATTTTGTTTCTCCATGTATTAGTAGATGTTCGTGTGACTTGTTTCTACCTTTCAGTTATTGTGAGTAATGCTGGTAGGAATATGGGCATATAAAGACCTGTTTGAATCCCTGCTTTCAATTCTTCAGGGGTATATACCCAGGGTAGACTTCTGGATCATATGGTGATCTATGTTAAACTTTTAAAGAAGCTACCTTCTGCAAACTTTTAAATCCAATTTTAACAATGAGGCTTTACCTTCAGAAGCCCAATAACAACACTGTTAGTCAGAATTTTCGTTGCTGTGAAAAAATACCTAACAAACCACTTAATTGAGAAAAGATGTAATCTGGCCCACAATTTCAGGGGTTTCAGTCCACCATGGCGGAAAGAGCATGGTGAAGCAGAGCAGTTCACATCATGGTGGCCAGGAAGCACAGAGGGGTGGAAGGATGACAAGAAACAGCATCCAACATATGCCTCCAATGACCTACTTCCTCCAACTAGGCCCTACCTTAGGTTTTCAGAACATCCCAAAATGGCACCACCATCCTTGGACCAATCCTCTGGCAATGAACCCCAGGGGAACATTTCACAGTCAAACTGTAACATTCTGCCCCTGGACCCCAAAGGCTAATTTCCATTTCAAAATGCTAAAAGCCTTTAGTCCACCTCCAAAAGTCCTCATAGTCTTAACAATTCCAACACTATTTAAAAGTTCAAGCTCAATGCCTTTTCTGAGACTTAAGGCAAAGTCTTAACTATGAGCCCCTATAGAATTTAAAAAGCATGTTACAAACTTCCAGGATAGAAGGGCACAAAAGAAATATTCCCATTACAAAAGGAAGGAATGGGGACATAGAAAGGAGCAATGAGATCAAAGCAAGACAAAATCATTAAATCTTGAAGCTCCATGTCTGGTATGTGGGGCACATAGTGGCATAATGTGAGCTCACAGAGCTTTGGGCAGCCCTGTACAAATGGCCTTGCCAGCTTCAGCCCACTCACCTCTCTCCAGACAGCTCTGCCTGCTGCTTGCAGCCTTCATGAGCAGATATTCCACATTCCTAGTATCTCTGCCTCCCTAACATCTCCATTGTGCCTTTAGATTCACCCTCACAGCTTCATGCATCACCCTCTCAGGGGCTTCCTGAAGGGATACTGATCCTGTCTCACATGGGCTGGTTTTTCAGGACTTCCTTTGAAACCTGGGTGGCAGACTCTAAGACCCCATAACTCTTGCATTCTGCATGCCTGAAAAACCAGCATCGTGTGGACAATAGCAAGGTCTGCTGCCAGCTGTAGCAGTAGCTGGGCCCCCTTGGATCATGGCTTCAGTGGCCTCTGAGTGTCTGGATAACTGAGCACAGTAGAACAAGCCATGGAGAAGCAATTTCCTATGTCTCTGTGTAAACAGGGTGACCCAGAGGTGCACTCTCTTCTCAAAGGAAAGTCTTTCAAATAAATTTAATCTGCTGTACCCTTCAGCCTATGATGTGTGGGGTTTGGGCAATTTCGAGATGTCCTCACAGCATCTTTCCTATTGTCTTGATATAAAGTATTTGGCATCTTTTTAATGGTGCAGATCTCAGAAACCATGTCTTCCTTACCCTCAACTTTACATACACTTTTCTGTACAAATGGCAAGCTTTCGTGTCTTCCTGGTATACTTTTTGCTCAGATTCTCACTGTAAACCTGGCTAGAAGAAGCCATCAATAACCATGCCATAGCCTGAATACTGGAATGCCTTGAAATTTCCTCCACCAGATTAATTAGTTCATCACATTTTGAACTCAGCCTCCCTCAAAGTCTTAGGACTTGGACAAAATATAGCACAGTTCTCTGCCAGAATATAACATGAATGGTCTTTAATCTGATTCCTAATAGTGTGCTCATTTCCATCTGAAACTTTAGGAGCCCAATCTTTTCTGTTCATGCTTCCATCAGCATTCTGATCTGAAGTCCCATCAGAATCCCTATTAAACTCTGCTTATTAGTACCCTGGGATTTCTCTAGCTTGCTTCTCTAATTTTTTCCAAATTCCTCCAACAAACCAGTTCTAAAGGCTTAAAAAAATACATGGTCAAATTTAGTCACAGTAAGGACCCCACTTCTTTGGCACCAATTTTCTGTGTTAACCAGATTTTTACATCTCTGCAAAAAAATACCCAACAGAGAGCTGGGTGCAGTGGTGCACACCTGTAATCCCAGAGACTTGGGAGGCAGAGGCAGGAGTATCCCAAGTTCCAGGCCAGAGGCAGTCTGCATAATTTAGTGAGACCCAGTCTCAAAAAGTGAAAAAAATGGGCTGAGGATGCAGCTCACTGTTACAGCACTTGCAAAGCATGCAAGCACAAGGCCCTGGGTTCAACCCCCAGTGCCATAAAAAAGAAAGAAAGAAAGAAAGAGAGAGAGAGAGAGAGAGAGAGAGAGAAGAAAAAAAGAAAAAGAAAGAAAAGAAAGGAAAAAACATACAAGACAGAAACAACTTCAGGGAGAAAGGATTCATTTTGGCCCCTGGTTTCAGAGGTTTCAGCTCATCATAGCAGGGAGAGCATGGTGGAGCAAAGCAGCTCATACCATGAGGACCAGGAAGCAGGAAAGGGCAGACGAGATACAGGACCCAAGAACATGCCCCCAGTGACCTACTTCTTCCAGCTGAACCCCACCTGCAAAAGTTGCTGGAACCTCTCAAAAGAGCACCACTAGCTAAGGACCTAACATTCAACAAAGAAACTTTAGGGAACATTTCCTATTCAAACTACAACACATATTTAACTCTTCATGGTTTTGTAAAATAATGACCAAGACTTGCTATATTCCTGAATCCCGACTAATGCATTTAACCAACTGGAGGTGAGTAGGGTGAAGTAGAGTACTAATGCCTGAGCAGACGATGCTCATACAACATTTCGAACCATAGCTCATATTGTTCTCCCACATTCCTGCTCTGCCATTCACCACCTTATTTATTCCATAACTATGCATGAGAACTGACTGTAGGAACTTAACACTGAACATACAAAAATGCCCAAAACACGGCTCCTATTTGAACAGAGCCTGTGTGTAATTACAGTTCGAACTATGAGTCAAAACTGCCTGATTTCCAACTTCAATTCTACTACTTGCCAGCTGTGTGACCAGGGAAAGTTACTTAACCTCTCTAATTTACAGTCTCTAATCCTGTAAAATGGGGATAATAATGGCAACTACCTCTTGGAGTTAATGAGATTAAAAAAGATAGTACTTGTAAATCTCTGAGCATCTGGCCTGGCAGATGGAAAACATGGGATACATGGTAGTTTTTATCAGTGACTGTCCAAGCTATGTATTATTGTGTGAAGGTCTTGTTCCAAGCCCCAGTCTCTGATCAGTGGTAGCACAGTTAATTGAGTTACATCAGGTTGTTTCCTGAGATGTGACAAGCAGAGACTTGTCATCATTGGATTTCCATTAAGATACCATCAAGATTAAAAGTACTATAAAATCTTAATTAAGGCATTTAATTTCCACAGTAACAAATTAAAATTTCCAGGCCAGCCACAACAAATACAAAAAACAAAAAAGGACGAAGTAAAAATGCATCTCTGAAAACTAAACCTCAGCCTCAGATTTTAGCCTCATTTCTCAGCTGATATTTTCAGTCAAAAGTTGTTTTCCTTCAATTTTAATACACAAACATTAGTTTGGAGACTATCTTCTCCCAGGCTTTGAGCAATTCATAGTGCATGTTTGAGCATAACAATTACCCTGCAAAGAGAAGCTTGGGGATGGTTTAATAACAGTCTTCAAATACATGAAAAGTTATTACGCAGAACATGATGACCAGCTGTTCCCTACTTCCACAGAGGACCAAGAAAACTAAATAGGCTGAAAATTACAGGGGCTGATGATTTGAGGTAAATTCACTGGAGAACTTTGCAGAGCATAAAGGTACCATAGAAACCCTCAAAAAATAGTATAGGGAACATGGTATCACAGAAAGAGTACATGACAGAAATGCAGAGGATAGGGGTTCTGTGCTCACTAGAAATCTATGATTTTATGCAAGCCATTAACCCTCAGAGGCTGTTTTCTAAATTCTAACATATTCAACAAGTTCCTCATTATACCATGGAGTCCTAGTGTAACCAGATTCTCCCCATGATTCAACAGTCTGTGGGCACAAGTGAGGTTTCTATAGAGTTGTTGTTGTGTTGTTGTTAGGTGCCATTGAGTCGGTATCCTACTCATAGCGACCCTGTGTATGACAGGGGAAACACTATTGTCAGTGCTTCTCTGCTGTTCATAGGGTTTTCAATGGCAGATTGATTTTTGGGAGGGGGTTGCCAGGTCCTTCTCCCAAGCCTACAGCTTCTGGTGTTCCCAGGTGGTCTCCCATCCAGGTACTAACCAGGCCTGACCCTGCTTAGCTTCTGAGATCTGATGGGATCGGATGCCACAGGGCT
>VMDO01001276.1:7767-101848 GCA_007922755.1 Pedetes capensis
TGTCCTTGGGTTCCATTTCTGTTTAAGATAGAAACTTTTCCTGTAGTGGTCTTTGTTTCTATCTTGTTAGAACAATTACATGCGATTTCTAGTCTATTTATATTGACCTCATTCTTATCTTCCCTCCCCCCCTTTTAATGTGATCTGACCTTTGAGTAGGATTTTTCCTTCTTGTAATTTTGAGTCAGCTCTCTCATATTCTTTTTTGTTTTTTGAGACAGGGTCTCAATAAATTATGCAGCCCGTCTCTGGCCTTAAGCTAGCAATCCTCTTGCCTCTGCCTCCTAAATTGCTGGGATTACAGGTGTATATCACCACCTGGCTCACTTTTAAATGTACAATTCAGTGGCATTGCTGAGGCTTGTTATTGTTGTTAGGTGCTGTTGAGCCAGATCTAATTTGTAGTGACCTTGTGTACAACAGAACGAAACACTCTCTGACACTGTGCCATGCTTGGCATTATTGTCAGTGCTTCTTTGCTATTCATAGGGTTTTCAATGGCAGATTGCTTTGGGATTGTTTCGGGAGTGGGCTGCCAGATCTTTCTCCCATTTTTGTGGCGCAAGGCATATCACCTCCATTTTCCCCTCCTCTCAAGGACCTAGTCTTTTTTTCCCCCCAGTGCTAGGGATTGAACCTAGGGCCTTTGCACATGCTAGGCAAGTGCTGTGTCACTGAGCTATATCCGCAGCCCCTAGGGCCTAGTCATGTCTAATTTACTTCCTGTCTCTGTGAGTTTGACTATTGTAGTTAGCTTATATAAGTGGAATCATATACTTTTTCCTTCTTTTCTTGCTTATTTCAGTTGGCATATTGTCTTCAAGATTCATCCATGTTGAATAATATTGCATGGTATGCATACAGCACATTATGCCTGTCTGTTCATCTGTTCTTTCCACCCTTCGGCTAATTGTGAATAATGCTGTATTGGCTACAAGCATGTACCTGTTTTGAGTCCTTGTTTTCAGCTTCTTGAATATATGCTGAAGAGTGGAATTGCTAGATCATATGGTAATTCTGTAGGTTTTGCTGTTATTATTGTTTGTGTTTTGTTTTTATTTTTGCTTTAAAGTACTGGGGGTTAAACCCAAGGCCTTTTGTATGCCAGGCATGAATTCTACCACTGAGTTAATATTGCCAGCTGTTTTTTGTTTTGTTTTTCCAGAACTAGGGGTTGAAATAGGGCATCCTGCATTCTGGGCAGGTGCTCTACTACTGAGCTATACCTCCAACACCTTTTTTGAGACAGGGTCTTGCTAAATTGTACAGGCTGTCTCTGTCCTTGAATGCACAATCCTCCTGCCTTAGCCTCCCAAATTGCTGGGATTACAGGTGTGCATTATGGTACTTAGCTAT
The DNA here is from genome assembly GCA_007922755.1 of Pedetes capensis. NCBI lineage: Eukaryota > Metazoa > Chordata > Mammalia > Rodentia > Pedetidae > Pedetes > Pedetes capensis. Next base: position 9,124 of record VMDO01001276.1, read on the forward strand.
TCTGTATTGCCGGTTTCAAGATTTCAAGATTTTGCCTTTTGGTTATTTTCTTAGTTATCATGCTTAAGGATTATCATATCTTTTAGGGTTTGTGGCATCATATTTGGAAAATTTTTTGTCTCTATTCATAACTTTTTGGGGCCCACCTTCCTTTTTTCCCTATGAAAGCTATTACAAATACATTAGCACATAGACAACTGAGATACCATTTCTGGGTCAGTAGATTTTTCTGCTGACCCTGGTCAAATTTTCCTGCTTCTTAACATGTCTAATAATTTTTAATTGTTGTTGTTGTTAGGTTCCGGTGAGTTGGTATCCAGCTCATAGCGACCCTCATAGGGTTTTCAATGGCTGTTTCGGGATTGCCTTGGGAGTGGATTGCCAGGTCCTTCTCCCATTTTTGTGGTGCTGGGAATTGAACTCAGGACTTCAGAGACTGCAGCACAGCACTCTACCAACTGAGCTAAATCCCAGCCCAATTTTTAATTGGATTACAGATATTGTGAAATTTGTGTTTAGTATCTAGATTGTGCTGTCTTTTTTCTTTTGCAATACTGAGGGATTGAACCTAGGGCATACTTTGCAAGTGTGCTACCACTGGGCTGCACTCCCAGGCCACTTTTTATTTTTTTATTTTGAGACAGGGTCTTGCTAAATTACCCAAACTGCCTCTCACCTTGAACTACCGATCCTCCTGGGATTAGAGGCATGCATCATCACACCCACCTGTTGTCCTTTTAAAAAAGACATAATGATTCAGGCATAGTGATGCAAGCTTGTAATCCCAATGACTTGGGAGGCAGAGGAAGGAGGATCACAGGTTCAAGGCCAGAGGCAGCCTGTGTAATTTAGGGAGACCCTATCTCAAGATAAAAAACAAAACATGGGCTCGAGGTGCAGACCAATGGTAGAGCACTTGCGAGGTATGTGCGAGGCCCTGGGTTCAACCCCCAAGTCCTGCTAAAAATAAAGAAGTTATGTGCTCCTCAGTTTTACAAGTTTAAGCCTCGTTTGTAAGCTTTGTTAGTCGCCTTTCCTAGGGATAGTTCAATTCCAATGCTAAGGTATATCCCTTCTAAGGTCTTTATTGAATGCCCTGAGTGATCGATGAGGAAGCTGTTGTGGTTCATCAGATGCTTCCCCACCCCTGTGAGCTTTGGAATGGTTTAGTTTAGAGTTTCTCTGTTGCCCTTTGTCCAGACTTGTGGAGCTTCTCCCTCATGTGTGCATGCTTAGTTTTCAGCAAAGACTAAAAGAATCAATTTCAAGCAGATTTCCTGAGGGTTTTTTGTGCACATGCAATTAAACCCAGGTCCTCACATATGCTAAGTCCCATACTCTACCACTGTGCTTACAGCCTCAGCCTCCAAGCTCTTTTTCTGTGTTTCTTCCACCTGTCTGGAACTCTGCCTCATAGTTTCCAGCTGCCTTAGTCTTCCTGAACTCTGGCTTCCCTCATCTTCAACAAGTGAGATTTCTGTGCTATTTGGAACCCCATTTCCTGCTCTAGAATGTGCCCCGAGGCAGAAAGCCAAGGTGATGAGTAGGGGGTCACTTCATTTCCCTCTCTTGGGATCAGTTTTACACTGTTGTTGTCCATTGTTTGTAACAGTTTACAACAATAGGGTAAATCTGATCTGTGTTACTCCACTGTTGACTGGAAGCAGAACTAATAGCTTTATTAATATCCAGCAAAACAAGACAAAAAACATATTAAGGAATAACTTGCCTCACTTTATAATAAACTGTTCAATTCACCAGCAAGATACACTGGTTTTAAATGTTTATACCCCTATGGAATTGCATTAAAATATATAAAGCAAAATAAAACTATAGGGTAAAATGGATGTATTCAATATTGGTTAATCACAAAAAATTAATAAAGTAGAAGAGTTGAACAACTAATGAACAACTTAATTTAATGGACATGATTCTCTCACCCGGGAGGCAGGGGAGTGTGAGTGGGCAGGTCTGGGAATCTCGTGGCAAAACCTTGGTCCTTACATTTTGGCAATAAATGAATTTATACCTGACACAGAAGTTATAGAGAATATAGACAGGATTTATTACAACATAATACAACTTTAAGGAAAAATTATAAGAAAAACTGAAGCTCCTGAAGTTTAGGTAGCCCTAGAATGGAACTTGGAAAAACCTGGTTTCCCTAGGTGCGTTGGCATTTATGTTAGGTGCTGTCGAGTTGGTGTCTGATTCATGGCGACCCTACGTACAACAAATGAAACACTATTGTCCGTGCTTCTCTGCTATTCATAGAGTTTTCAATGGCTAATTGTTTTGGGGAATGGGTTGCCAGGTCCTTCTCCCAAGCCGACAGCACCTGGTGTTTCCAGGCGGTCTCCCATCCAGTTATTAACAACACCCGACCCTCCTTAGCTTCCAAGATCTGATGGGATCGGACCCCACAGTGCTATGGCTGCAGGTGGTATTTTGGCATAGGATATTTTTTTATTCCCTAGGAGATGATAAAGAAGCCAAAGAGAACAGGAGGGTTAAGCCCACTTTTAGAAGCAAAAGTGCCTTGGATAGACTGAGAAGATGATGGGCTCAAGAAAAGGGAGAGGTGTGCATGTGGTTACTGGAGAGAGAAGAGAAGAGCGGAGGGTAGGGAGCAGATAGGAAGAGAGTAAGAGGAGAGAGGGTGAGAGAGAATGGGTGCATGACCCCTCTAGTTTTACTGAAACTACGGCACACTAAATGTGACATCACCTCTGGCACCTAATGTAACGTGAGCCTAAAATGGCTCAATGACTTGGATTAGGATGTGAGCCCATCTGAAAATGTTCTTCTGGTGTCCTCAGAGATACACATGACTTCATCAATCATGGCCAAATCCCATTTTCCTCCATGTTGCCTGTTAATGCCTAAGCTAGTCTGCCTAACAATACACAGAATGCCATGCACAGTAATTGAAGAATTCAGCCGGGTGCAGGGGCGCATGCCTGGAATCCCAGGGGCTCGGGAGGCAGAGGCAGGAGGATTGCAAGTTCAAGACCAGAGGCAGTCTGCGTAATTTAGCAGGACCCTGTCTCAAAAAGTTAAAAAAAAAAAAAAAAAAAAAAAAAAAAAAAAAAAAAAAAAAAAAAAAAAAAAAAAAAAAAAAAAAAAAAAAAAAAGGGCTGAGGGTGCAGCTCAGTGGTCCAGCACTTGCAGAAGCATGCAAGCACAAGGCCCTGGGTTCAACCCCCAATACCACACCAAAAAAAAAAAAAAAAAAAAAATTGAAGAATTCAGATACTCATCAAACAGGCATTAAATATGTAATTAAGCAAAAAAGCACATCTCAACAAATTTAAATGACTTCCCAGGACTCTGTAGTGTAATTTTATTAGAAATAAATAAAAAAAGTTCCCTAACATTACTAACTTAAAAACAAGACACTATGCTTTAAATAAAATCCATGAGAATTAGATATTGAGAACTGAATCATAATTATTTTAATTTAAAGGACATTTATAAGCCATAGAAAGATATTATAGAGGCTGGGCACCGCGGCACATGCCTGTAGTCTCAGAAGCTCCTGAGGCAGAAGTAAGAGGATTGCAAGTTCAAGGCCAGAGGCAACCTGCATAATTCAGGGAGACCCTGTGTCCAGACAAAAAATTTTTAAAAGGAGCTGAGGGTGCAGCTCAGTGGTAGAGTACTTGAAAAGTATGTGTAAGGCCCAGGGTTCAGCCCCTTGTCCCACAAAGAAAGAAAAAAGAAAATCAGAAAGGCATTATAAAGGTAGTTTAGCCAAGTGTGGTGGTACATGCCTGCTTAGAAGGCTAATCCTCAGGAGGATCGCAGATTATGCAGGTTCTAGGCCAGCCTGCCTAAAGAGTGAAATCAACCGGGCAGGGTGGTGAATGCCTGTAATCCCAGCAGCCCGGGAGGCGGAGGCAGGAGGATTGCAAGTTCAAGACCAGAGGCAGGCTGTATAATTTAACGAGACCCTGTCTCAAAAAGTAAAAAAAATGGGCTGGGGGTGCAGCTCAGGGGTGCAAAGCATGCAAGCGTGAGGCCCTGCAATCCCCAGTACCACCAAAAAAAAAAAAAAAAGTGAAATCACTCTAAAAAAAAAAGTACAGTCTGAATATTAATGATCTAGGTGCACAATTTAAGTTAGGGGAAAAAAAGAAATCATATAAAGAAGATTTCTACATCCAAATCATACAAAGATCTTTGTCTTACAAAGAAGGATTTCTGTCTTTCAAATAAGATAGAAATCATGCATAGAGAGGATCAACAAAGCCAAAACTTGGATATTTCAAAATACTAAAGTGGCCAGGTGCAGTGGCATGCGCCTGTTAGTTCCAGCTACTCAGTAGGCTAAGGCAGGAGAATTGTTTGAGCCCAGGAATTCAGGACAGCCTGGACAATGTAGCAAAACCCCTTCAAAAAAAGTAGATAAAATAAAAAATTAACTGACAAATCTCTAAACTTTCTCAACAACAAAGGAGGACACAAAAAATGTGTTAGGGATAAAAAAGGGACATAACCAGAGATAACTAAATTGATATTGTTTTGGGTTTTGATTTTTTCAGATGTAGCCCAGGCTGTCCTCAAGATTTTGGCAATCCTCCTACCTCAGACTCCTGAGTGCTAGGATTCGGGTAGACACCACGAATCCCTTGAACTGGTGTTCCTCCTGTCTCAGCCTCCCACATGCTGGGATTACAACACACCCAGCACTAAAGTTGATATTTAAAAGAACATGAACAGACACTAGGATTCATGGTGTGTACCTGATTCCTAGCACTCAGGAGTCTGAGGTACGAGGATTGCCAAAATCTTGAGGACAGCCTAGACTACAAGCCAAAATCCTACCTATAAATAAATAAATAAATAAATAAATAAATAAATAAATGCATGACCAGCCTGGGCACAGTGACTGTTACCTGTTAGTTAGCATGGCTACTGAGGAGGCTGAAGTAGGAGAATCACTGGAACACAGGAATTCAAGGTGTTCTTGGGCAGCATGGTTAATCCCTCTCTGGGGAAAAAGAAAAAAAAACATGATTCTGGGCATAGTGGTACATGCCTGAAATCACAGCACTTGGGAAGCTGAGACAAGAGGATCAATATGAGTTTAAGGCCAGTCTAGACTCTGTAGCTCTATAGCTATTTCCAGTCCAGCCTGGGCTGTGAAGAAAAACTATCTCAAAAAGAAAGGGGGCGGGGGGAGGGAGAGAAAAGAAAAGAAAAAAGAGGAAGGAAGGAAGACAGAAGAACAATTTATGCTAACATATTTGAAAACAAAAGAGACATTCCTGGGATAACATAATTTACTAAAACTGACTCAAAGGGGAAATCTGATTAGCTTCATGACCACTAAGTATCTTCAATCAGTAGTAAAGAATATTCCTACAAATACCAGTCCTAACTGGTATGAGTTCTACCACATTTTCAATAAATAAGCTATTTTACTTCCCGAAAACAGGAGAAAAAAAACACTACTTTATAACAAAACCAAAGAAGGATAATACAAGAAGGTACTGTGCTTTTCCTGTATTACTTATAAACAAGGATGCAAAATCTCTAAGTAATAGTATTGAAACATATCCAGCAGTGTATTAAAATAATACAATTCTTCCTGACCAAGTTAGGCTTATCCTAGGATTTTGAGGTTGATTTTCTGTTAGAAAATCTGTAGGTCAAATAATTTATTATGCCTTTTAAGGAGAAAAATCATGGATATTCTCAAGAGGCACAAAAAAAGATTAGATAATAGTCAACAATTCTTCATAGTTAAAAATTTATAACAAATGAGGAAAAGAAGGGGGCTAGGGTTTAGCTTAATTGGTAGAGTGCTGCTCTGCACTTTCTGAAGACCAGGGTTCCATCCCCAGCACCGCAAAAACTGGAGGACATGGCAGTCCACTACATCATGGTTTTCTAAGGCTCAAAGCCAGTCCATTTTTGAAAACGATTAAGATGGGAGGACTTACACTATTAGATGAAGAGATTTGTTAAAAGTTACCGAGACAATGTGATATTGAATCCGGAATAAAATTGACCATGGAAGAGAGCCTAAAATTAGACTTAAGCCTATAGGGATATTTGATTATAGGAGTGGAATAGAGGAAAATGAAAGACTGTAGTAAACTATTCCAGGGCAATTAATTATCCACATGGAAATAAAAAGGTGAAATTGAATCCCTATCTCACATATACACAATCAAATTTCAAGTAGATGAAAACTTACATGTGAAAAGCAAACATTAAAACTTTTAGAAGATCCAAGTGGATTATATTTCTGACTTTAGGAATATGGAAGGGTATTAAATATGGCACATATAAAAAAGGTAACTATAAAAGAAGAGCTTAACTACATTAAGATTTGTAAAAGGAGAAACGTCATAAAAAATGAAAATTGAAAAAAGCAAAAAGCCACTAAATCCTAGGAGGTGTTTTTAATGCAAATAACCAAATCATTAATAACCACAACACCTAAAGAACTATGTATCAATAAGAAAAGGACAAATAGTTCAATAGAAAAATATTTTAAAATATATAAACATAGTTTGCAAAGCAGGAGAAACATGGCTAATAAAACATGAAATCAAAGCTCATTAGTAATTGGAATATGCAAATAATTATCTAAATGAAATACTTTACATATCTGATGGACTGTCAAAAGTGATGATTCCAAGTGTTAGTCAAGATAATATGTCAATGGGAACCCCTATATGTATTGCTTACATACTATAAACTAGCAACACTGGAAGACAACTTTTACACTACAACCCAGCAGCAGTTCATCCCTTAGAGCAGCAGTTCTCTCAAAGTGTGGTCTGCATACCCCTATGTGTCTCTGTGACTCTTTCATAGGGTCTAGGAAGTGAAGACTTAAGATGTTATTTGCCATTTTCACTATGGTGATTGACATTTGTACTGATGCTGTAAAAGCAGTCATGTAGAACTGCTTGTAGCTTGGCACATAATCAAGGCAATGGCATCAAATTATACTAGTAATCTCCCCCCACCATACTGGGGATTGAACCCAGGGTCTCGCACTTGCATGCTCTGCAAGTCCTGGACCACCGAGCTGCATCCCAGCCTATTTTTTTACTTTTTGAGACAGGGTCTCACTAAGTTACGCAGACTGCCTCTGGTCCTCAACTTGCGATCCTCCTGCCTCTGCCTCAGGAGCCTCTAGGATTGCAAGCGAGCGCCACCATGCCTGGCAAGTTATACTAATAATCTTTATGTATGTCACTACCATTTTTTAAAATGCTAGTTTCTTTTTAAAATATCCTTTTTTGCAAATAACATGCTGGTAAGGATGTGGAGAAAAAGGAACCCTTTTACACTGCTGTTGGGACTATAAATTAGTTCAGCCACTTTAGAAATCAGTATGGAGGTACCTTAGAAAATTTAAGTATAGAACTGACATACAACCGAGCTAGCTTGCAGCCGTAGCACTGTGGCATCCGATCCCATCGGATCTTGGAAGCTAAGCAGCGTGGGGCCTGGTTAGTACGTAGCTGGGAGAGCGCCGGGGAATACCACATGTTGTAGGCTTGGGAGAAGGACCTAGCAACCCACTCCCAAAAAACAATTAGCCATTGAAAACCCTATGAATAGCAGAGAAGCACTGACAATAGTGTTTTGTCTGTTGTACATAGGGTTGCTATGAGTTGGACCCTGACTCAACAGCATGTAACAACAACAACCCAGCTATACCATTGCTGAGAATATACCCAAAGGAAGATAAGTCGTCATACCACAGGGAGACCTGTACTTCCATATTTAATGCAGTACTCTTCACAATTGCAAGGGTATAGAATAAACCAAGATGTCCATCAACAGGGGAGTGGGTCAAAAAATTATGGTATATATACACAATGGAATATTACTAAGCAATAAAGAAGAATGAAATCATGTCGTTTGCCACAAATGGATGGAACTGGAGAATCCCATCTTAAGCTCAGTCCCAAAAAGAGAACTATCTTGTGTCCTCACTCATATGAGAGCTAAATCTAACTTAAAAGAAGAAAAAAACTATATATGTGTAGATTTATAAAAATGAACAATCATACTTATCTGAGGGAAAATATAAGCAGAGTAGAAAGAAGTGAGGAGGAGAAGAGCAGGTGGGAGCAGAGATTGGGGAAGGGGAGAAGGGAAGGAGAAGTAATGCAGAGGGGTGAAGGGGGAAAGGAAAAATTTCAAAATATAATGCAACTATACAAATACATGGAATAAATAAAGGAAAGGGTAAAAACAATGACAATATAACCCATGATTACATATGATTTTTACTACATACTAAAATTCCTACTTTTTCCTCCTCTTTCCTTCTCTTTCAGTGGTTCTGTAAAATATATAAGTTGATGAATGTGTAAGCAGCAGTCATGTAACAATTGCATAATGGGTAGAGCAAAAGACTTAGTATTCTATATCCCACAAACATTCAATAATAATAATAAAAGAATATCTTTTTTTTTTTTTTGAGGTACTTGGGAGTTGAACCGAGGTCCTCACACATACTTTGCCAGTGCTTTAACACTGAGCTCCACCCCAAGCCTATTTTTAATTTTTTCTTTTGAGATAGGGTCTCGCTAAGTTACACAGGCTGCCTTTGGCTTCAAACCTGCAATCCTCCTGCCACTGATTTCCAAGTTGCTGAGATTACAGGTATGAGCCACCACACCTGGCTATCAGCTAGACTTTTTTTTAACTAACGCTATTTTTACTTAAAAGAGTTACTGGCAAACTGGTTATTCAGATTTACATATTGAACAGACATTTTCTTGAAATGCATGGAATGAGTCAGTATTTGTCAAAATTTTAGCTTCCAAGTAAAAATTAGAATTTCAGAAAACTTATATTCACTCAGCCCTCAAGAACTTCCCCGCTGGTTTGTAACAGGAAAAAACTGGCAGGAAGAGACTAACAGAAAATAGATGAATTATGATATAATTACACACTGAAATAATATAACACAGGAAAATTAATGAAATATAACTATATACAAAAATATGAGTGAATTTTAGAAACCCAGCAAGTAGCGATAAAAAAATTTTCAAAAGACTAAACACAGTATAATACAGTACTTAAAGATATATGTGATTGATAGCAAAAATGAAAGCAAAAGTCATGGTTGGAACTGGGGTGGGGATAAGGGCATCTAGACTAGAGGAAGAGCCCAGAGTACATTTGGGCATATTGATGATGATCTGATCTTTAGATTTGGTGATAGCTTTATAGATGTACATTGTATATTTTGATTTGTAACATCTGAGTTTATTGGACAAATCACATAACTGCTTTCTCTGTTACCCTAGCATTATTTTAAGAAATACTTCACACATATTAACCTATTTAATCCTTATATAGGTTGAGCACCGAAAACCGAAATCCCCAGCACTTCTGGTCCCAAGCATTTTGGATAAGGGATACTCAACCTGTAACATCTCTATAAAGTAGGAACTGTTATGCCCTTGTTTTAAAGATAAATCCTGAAGCATTTTATTACTAAGGAACAAAGGAACTTGTTCAAGGTTGGTCAGCTAACAAGTAGATGAGCCAGGATTTGAACCCAGACAAGCCACCTCCAGGGCTCACCCCACCACCGACACCTTCTTCTTCTTCTTCTTTTTTTTTTTTTTTTTTGTACGGAGGCTGGACCCAGGGCCTACCACTGAATTGCATCCCAATCCCTTTTTTATTTTTTATCTTGAGACAGGGTTACATAGGCTGTCTCTGGCCTCAAACTTGATGTTCTCTTGTCTCTGCCTCCTGAGTTGCTGGGATTACGGTCCTGCATCACCGTTGTCAGCAGGGCTCACACCTTTGAACACTACTATGCCTTTACCAATTGCTGTAATACCTATGGGACCTATGGGACAAGCTGCTTTTTTTTTTTTTTTTTTTTTTTTTTTTTGCTGTACTGGGGGTTGAACCCAGGGCCTCGTGCTTGCATGCTGTGCAAGTGCTGGACCACTGAGCTACACCCTCAGCCCATTTTTTTTACTTTCTGAGACAGGGTCTCGCTAAGTTATGCAGACAGCCTCTGGTCTTGAACTTGCGATCCTCCTGCCTCTGCCTCCCAAGCCTCTGGGATTACAGGCATGTGCCACCACACCCGGCTCGTGACAAGCTTCTTATGATTAAAGGAGGCTGTGTATTTGCTCACACGCATGTTGGAGTGGGGATACCACAAGAGATGTCAGGTGCAGTTATTGGGATTACTCCTTGAGAAGCTCTGGTCCTTCTAGAGTAGGAGTGGGTGGGGCATGGGTACAGATAAGAGCATAATGAAGAGGAATTGCTTCTTTCTTGAGAGTTTTTGACAATGTGTTTATATCTTTCTTTCTTCTAGAGACCATGGCGAGCCCAGGGAAAGATAATTATCGAATGAAGAGCTATAAGAACAATGCCCTAAACCCTGAGGAAATGAGACGAAGAAGAGAGGAAGAGGGCATTCAGCTTCGCAAGCAGAAGCGGGAGCAACAAGTGAGTTAACCAGAGTATTCTCAACTGTAATGATCAGGGAAACTCTCTAACCTTATGGTTGGCCTTCACCTTAGGAAAGTTTAGCTTAGCTACTTAGCAGGCCAGTCATCCAGTTTCCTTTTGTAAAGAAATATTGGAAACCTAGAGAAAGGAAGAAACCAATTTCTTACCCCTTTTGTATAAGTTAGACCAACTCAGAGATCATTTATATCTTTAAGATAACATTCTAGTTCTTGCTCCTTGAGCTTCTTGTCATTTTACACCACAGGGTTTGGCCCATGCGTCTTGACCCGGCTCCAGGCCTGGTTCTTTAAGAGGCTTATTAGCCATTCTAGGCTACCTTCTGTTTTCTTAAATCTGTTCTTTGTAAGTGTCCCTAGGATTGAGACTATACTAGTGCTTTACTATCTGCACTCCCACCCCTAAAAGCACCAGATTGGTATCTTGCTCAGCTGTAGATTCAGTCAGCTAATTTGCTTTTGCCTGCTTTCTTGCTATACTATTATTTCTGTCTTTCAAAGCCTTTCATACCCATTATTTTTTAGATAAAGGTTAAAGAAATCTTTAAAAGGCCTTTTTTTTATTATTATTGTTTTTATAAAAATGCTCTCTTAAATCTAAACAATTTACCAGGTGCTGTGGCACAGACCTCTAATCCCAACAACTCTGGAGGCTGAGGCAGGAAGATTGTGAGTTTGAGGCCAGAGGCAGCCTGCACAACTCAAAGAGGCCCTGTCCCAAAAAAAAAAAAAAAATGGACTGGGGATGCAGCTCAGTGGTAGAGCACTTGCCTAGCATGCATGAGGCCCTATATTTAATGCCCCAGTACTATAAAAAATAATAAGAATAACAACAATAAAAATTTTTAAAGGGAACAATTAGATGTAACATAGAAAGTAAAGCTGTTGAGTATGTTTCATGTCAGTATATAAAGCCTGGCCTTATTTTTTCAATTACCCTAGCATTTCCTTGTCATCTATGCCATAATTTAGCATTAGGTTGTTTGTTTTCTTTGGTTCAGTTGGTGATCTTACCACTGACTGGTCTTTTCACTTTCAGCTTTTTAAACGGAGAAATGTGGAGCTGATTAATGAAGAAGCTGCCATGTTCGATAGTCTTCTGATGGACTCCTATGTGAGCTCTACAACAGGGGTAAGGCCCTAGCATGTGGCTGAGGCAGGCCTAAGACATAACTGCTTCTACAGAACTGAAATTGGATGGTTCCTATCATCTTGTGGCTTTGCCAATAACACTAAACTCTTTATTCTGTGGACCCTTTGTAGATACTTAGCTTAAAAAGTCAAGAAGGGTTCATTTCTGATGGAAATACCCATGGAAGCATTTAAGGGAAGTCATTAGTTGCTTCAGAGATTAGGAATCACTTTCAAATGTTTCACCGTGAAGCAGCCATACATTAAATAAAGCTCTTCTCCTGAGTCTGTCTTATGCCATCCTCCTACCCCAAGGTCTTAGAAAGCAGGATGCCAAGCAAGATTTTATGCTCACATCTGGCTCTAAGGTTGGTTTGCAAATTCCTAAACCTGTTTTATGTTCTAGGAGAGTGTGATCACAAGAGAGATGGTGGAAATGCTCTTTTCTGATGATTCTGACTTGCAGTTAGCAACCACACAGAAATTCCGGAAACTGCTCTCCAAAGGTATAAAGCCTGGTCCTCCTCACCGAGGCCTTATATGATTTATCCTCGTTTCTTTTTATTGACCTCATCAGCTACTCTCCATCTTGTTCATTCTGCTTTAGTCCTGCTGGCGTTGGTGTTCTTTGAACAAACCAGGCACATCCTGGCTTTTGCACTTGATATTCCCACTGCCTAATTTTCTTTGCTCCCAGGTACCTATGCAGCAACTCCATCACTTCTGCCTTCCTCTTTTTTTTTGTTTTTCCCGTTACTGGGGTTGAACCCAGGGCCTCACGCCTGCATGCTTTGCAAGTGCTGGACCATTGAGCTGTGCCCTCAGCCCATTTTTTTTTACTTTTTGAGACAGGGTTTCACTAAATTACACAGACTGCCTCTGGTCTCGAACTTGCGATCCTCCCGCCTCCACCTCCCAAGATGCTGGGATTATAGGCATGCACCACCGTGCCTGGCACTTCTGCCTTCTTATTGAAGCCTTTCCTGACCCCTGTCGAAAACTGCAAGCTGCCCTAAACCCCAGTAGTGTTTATCTCCTTACCTTTCCCTACATACATTTTCCCCCTCCATTATACAGTTATCCTTCAATATTTGGAGAGGATTATTTTCTTTTAACTGAAATAGCATAATATTTACATATAACCTATATATATCCTCCTGTACACTATAGATTCATCTCTGGATTACTTAAAATACCTAATACAATATAAATGTTATTGTGTACAATGTAAATAGTTGTTATACTTTAGGGAATAAAGAAAAAAGTCTGAGCCAGGCATGGTGGTACATGCCTGAAATCATAGCACTTGGAAGGCTGAGATAGGAGAATTGCTGCAAGTTCAAGGCCAGCCTGGACTACTCATTGAGATCTAGGCCAGTCAGGGATACATTGCAAGACTCTGTCTCAAAAAACCCAAAAACCAAAACCATACCAAAAGTCTGTACAAACATGTTTTTTGTTTTTGTTTAATGATACCTGTCTTACTAGATGGCCTAGGCTGGCCTAGAATACACTGTGTAGTCCTGGCTGGCCTTTTGACTCATGATCTTCCATCTTAGCCTCTTGAGTGCTGGGATTATAGGTATGTACCACCATGCTGTGAATATTTCTGATGGGCAGTTGGTTGAATGTGAAATGCAGAAACTATGGGTATAGAAGACTGACTATACTTAATACTTTCTAATAAGATTATCTCCCCACTAGGATGTAAATTCTATTAGGGCAGGAACTTTTGGTTTTGTTTAATACTATGTCCTCATTACCTAAAACTGGAGCACATAATAGTCACTCTAGTAAAATTTGGTGTATGATGCGCAAGGCCCCGTGTTCAATCCCCAGCTAAGCAAGGGGAGAAAACATTGGTGTATGATAGGAAAGATACCTCTTGCCTCAGTAAATTAAACATTCCTCCTAAGAGAAGATTCCTGGTATTTATTAGAAGGGAAATATATGGAGTAGGGTTGCTCATTCCTTGGGCTTCCTCTCTCCCTTACTATTTTGTGCTTAAATTCAGTAAGCCTAAGGTAAGCATACCGAAATTAAGATTGGCTTTACATTTTAGCATGCCATCTGTATTTTGTAGTTCAGAGATGACCAGGAATAGTTCATACTGCCTTGCCAGAAAGGAGTTTGGGTAAGCCATGGTAGTGCACACCTGTAATCCCAGCACTCAGGAGAAACAGACATGAGGATGAGTTCAAGGCCAGCCTGAGCTACATAGCGAGTTCCAGGCCAACCTTGGCTGTGAGACCTTACCTGGAAAGAAAAAAAAAAAAAAAGGAATTTGGGAATGTTCGTAAGGGTAGTCAGAAATACCTAAGAGGGATTGCTGACTCACTATAGTAAGTGGATCAGCCAAAGCCTTTCCTGACTTTGTATCTCTTTCCTGTCTTCCTCTTCCAGAGCCAAGTCCTCCAATAGATGAAGTTATCAACACGCCAGGAGTAGTTGATCGGTTTGTGGAATTTCTGAAGAGAAATGAGAATTGTACATTACAGGTAAAAACAAGGGAGATCCAGTGATCAGATGAAAGCTTTTCACTCAAGAAATGATAGTGGTATGTTTCTACAGATGCATCTCTCAGGAAATAGACTAGTAATACAAGGAAACATTAAAAGGAAACTGTCAGTTGCCTCAGAGTTCTTGGGTTCAAAGAAGAAAGCCAAAATCTCTTCCTTAAAACAATCTTAATGATAACTATGTGAGGTAATGGATTTGTTAATTAACTAGGATTACCCATTCCACAATGTATATATACTTGAGAATATCAGTGTTGTACATGATGAAAACATACAGTGTTATCAGTTAATTTAAAAAAAATTTTTTTTAATCCCGAAGATATCAGTGTATGACAGACTAAATTGGAGAGTCTAGTCCATTTCTATCTGTTTATGTGACCTAAGGAAAATCATTTAACCTCTCTGGATCTCTGCCCCAGAGATGGATAATAAGTAAATCCATTGGAGCTTCCTAGATCTTCAGTTGAAAGGAACTTTGAGAGTGGTATCTCACTTTCATCTTCATTTGAGAAGTGAAGAAAGTGAAACTCAGGAAATGAACAAATAATCCATGGTTACTGCAGTAGTGAGGACTAGACCTGGACCATTGAAGCCCAATTCCATCTTCCCATTGTGTCATATCACTGCTCTTATCATCAGTTAAAGGGGGGAGAATAAAAGCTTATATTTGATTTTGTTTTTATTTGTGGGCAAGAGGCTTTCTATTTTGAGCCAGCCAATAGAGATGGCTGCTCAGTCTGGAATGACCTTTCAATCATGGCTCAATCTTACTTTCAGTTTGAAGCTGCCTGGGCGCTAACAAACATTGCCTCTGGAACCTCTCAACAGACCAAAATTGTCATTGAAGCAGGGGCCGTCCCTATTTTTATAGAGCTGCTTAACTCAGACTTTGAGGATGTACAGGAACAGGTAATGCTCAGATTTGGCTTAATTCTTAATAGTCCTGACAGTATAATAAAAAATATATTAGATTTTTGTCCTAGTTCTTGGCACAATGCTTTTAAAGTCCTTGGAATTTTCTGAGTGTTAAAAGTACTTTTTATTACTGTAGAGCCCCTTTGGAATACACTTGAGTCGGTCTAATGAAATGACTCAGAAGAGCCTGTAGGTAGCCTTCAGATGGGTTTGGTTGCCAGAAGGACCAAGCTCAAGATTAGAGGACAAGAACTCTGAGCCCTGCCTCCCCAAGAAATTGGGGGAAGAGTGTGGAGATTGGATTATAAAAACTCATAAACAGTGAAAACATCTTTGTGCTGCAGAGGTGGCAGATGATATGAAAGCTCTCTTACCACCCTTCTTCACTGCATACCTTGCCGTATGCATCTCTTCCACTTGACAGATACTGAGTTGTATCCTTGATAACAGGATAAACAAAGTGAGTTCTTATGTTCTCTGAGTCATTCCAGTGAATTATCAAAATTGAGAGAGAATTTTAGGAATAAATTTTATAACTGGTCAGTCAGAACTACAGGTGGTCCTTGAGACTTACAAATAGTGTGTGACCTGTGGGACTGACCCATGGCATTTGTGTTAACTTCCAGAATTAGTGTTGGAATTGAATTGTTGGATATTCAGTTAGTGTCAGAGAATTGGTTGTTAGTGTGGGAGGAATCCCATACATTTGGTATCAGCAGTGGTGTTGGAAAAAAGATACCACAGAACTTATTTCCCAGTACCCACAGATCATGGAGCTATAACTTCCATTTCTCCCCCTGGATTCAGGCTAGTAGAACAGAAATGGAAATTGGTAGTAGCCTCTTTTCTCCTTTACTGTGTATAGGGCTGGTCTAAAGTGGCTACAAGAATGAAACTTTCTGATCACTTTCTCCTTTTCCTTGTCATGGAGATGACAAGGTCTTGATTTGGCTTCTCTGCCTGCCGTACCGATGGCCACCTGTTATCCCCACTCAACCAGGCCTCCCTGGGGAAAAGTCCTTGTAGAGCAAGTGTTCAATAAGTATTTCAACAAGGAGGTTACTTGAGCTTGTTTAGTGTCTTTAGTTTGGTTATTTTTCTTGTCCTGGTGGGTAGTCAAAAAAGCTACCAGACTCCATGGGTGACAGTTCCATCATCCCCTTTTCAGGCAGTCTGGGCTCTGGGAAACATAGCCGGAGACAGTTCCGTTTGCCGAGATTACGTCTTGAACTGTTCCATCCTTAATCCTTTGTTAACGTGAGTAATTATAATCATTTGCACCTTGTATATCTATAGGGCGGTCATGTAGCAGGTCATTTAGGGGCAGCTTCCTTGATCCCCTAAGATAATAGGTAAATATAAAAACACTAGAAGTGCATTCTGATCGCTAAAGTAAAAGGTACCTTTTTGAGAATAAGAAGATTAAAAACAAACAAACAAACAAAAGAATAAGAAGATTATATTTCTGGTCTCTGTTAAGGAGGATCTTGTTCCTTACCTCATGGTACTGTAGAACCTCCTGTTGGTCATATCTGCCTCATTATTGAGTAGGACTAGCCCACCTGGAAAAATCCATCCTTCTATAGAGAATTTGTTTGTTCTGTACAGAATTGATTTGTTCTGTGGTTATGCATAGGTACATTGGACAGTGCTACCCTAAGTTATAAATCAAAGACCCTGTGTAGGGTCATCTAGACCTTTCTCCCATCCCTCCCTCAGTCTATATCTTTAGAGTAAAATACATCTGAACCAAAGGAGGTGAATGAACTATTGTTTAGATACCTCAATCTCACAGGCTACCCATACTGCTTTCTTAGACCCTTAACAGAAAATCACTCCATGTTTCATGGCTAACGCCCTCCAACTAGACTTTGAGCTTTTATTTCCAAAGACAATACTACTTGTCCAGGACTTCTGCCCATATTTAGAGGCACAATTTCTCCTACCTTAAATAGCTTAAAAAGCTTTAGCCAGGTATGGTGGCATACACCTGTAATCCCAGCACTCAGAAGGCTGAGTCAGGAGGATTATTGGTTTAAAGCCATCCTTGGCTACATAACAAGACCCTGTCTCAAAAACCAAACAACAACAAAAAAGCTTCACAGGCTTACTCAAGATCTAGCCTTCGGCTGGGCGTGGTGGCACACGCTTGTAATCCCAGCAGCTCAGGAGTTGGAGACACGAGGATGGCAAGTTCGAGACCAGGCAGTCTGCATAACTTAGCGAGACCCTTGTCTCAAAAAGTAAAGGAAAAAAAAAAGGGCTGGGGGTGCAGCTCAGTGGTCCAGCACTTGCAAAGCATGCAAGTGGGAGGCCCTGGGTTCAACCCCTAGTACTGCAAAAAAAAAAAAAAAAAAAAAGATCTAGCCTTCTATTTTGTCCCTGTTATCTATGGTGTTGACTCACTATAGCTTGTCCTAATCCTCTGTGGAGAGGTTAGTACAAATCATTCTATTTATTTAGGTCTGTGGGTAGGAAAAACAGGCTACTAGAGTTTTAAGAGTCTCATTGGATTTGCCGTCCCGGTTTGATGGCAATAGCCCTGTGCTTGGGTGTCAGTGCTCAGGGTCTGGCTTTGCTGTTTCCTTCAGACTCCTTACAAAGTCTACACGACTGACAATGACACGGAATGCAGTCTGGGCTCTGTCAAACCTCTGCCGAGGGAAGAACCCACCCCCAGAATTTGCAAAGGTAAGAGCTGCTTACCAGTCACTGAGTGATAGTATATTCTATCGTGGGGAGTCTGTAAGTTTTGTGGGTACCCTTTAGAGTCTCAAATCATGGGAAACTCAAAGAGGCAATTGTCAGCGAAGTAGACGATCTCGTGTGCCTGGATAGTAAAGTGAAAAGTCAGCCCTCAGGAATTAATGTAGTAGAGGTCTTCGTGGTCTAGGATTACTTGTTGGGAGTGGGTAAGAATGTCAAGGTTAGTGATAGAGCTAATGTAGCCCTGTCCTTCTGTGAGTCCTTCTTACTCTGCTTCCAACAGGTCTCTCCTTGTTTGCCTGTTTTGTCTCGCCTACTCTTCAGCAGCGACCCTGACTTGCTAGCCGATGCTTGCTGGGCCCTGTCTTACCTCTCTGATGGCCCCAATGAGAAGATCCAGGCAGTCATAGACTCTGGAGTCTGCCGGAGATTGGTAGAGCTTCTGATGTGAGTGGTCTCAGAGGGTAAAGTTTCCCTAAGCTTCTTCAAGCTCACCTCAAAGAGCTGTAGCCAGCAGTTTGCTGATGTACTCAAAGATCTGGAGTCATGAGGATGTTGCCAGCCTTGGTAGTCATCAGGGCTCTATGTGGTGTGGTGGCCCTCCACTGATGAGCTCTTCCTCCTCTATAGGCACAATGATTACAAAGTGGCTTCTCCTGCCCTGAGAGCTGTGGGAAACATTGTCACTGGAGATGACATCCAGACCCAGGTAAGGAAGAGGAGGGTGTAGAATCTTAGAAAATTGTGGAGAGCTGCCTGTGGATCTTAATACAGAGCATTGTGGAGAGCTACCTGTGGATAAAAATCTTCTCTGTCTGAAGAGAGCATGATCTAGCCGAGAAAGCATGGGTTTGAATTAAAAAAAAAAAAAAAAATCCTAGCTCTGCCACTCTCTATATGATCATGGTCAACTTGGTTCCTTCTTTTCTTTTCTTTTTTTTTTGCGGTACTGGGGGTTGAGCCCAGGGCCTTGCGCCTGCATGCTTTGCAAGTGCTGGACCACTGAGCTGCGCCTTCAGCCCAGTTTTTATTTTACTTTTCCAGACAGGGCCTTGCTAAGTTACACAGACTGCCTCTGATCTCGAACTTGTGATCCTTCTGCCTCTGCCTCCCAAGCTGCCGGGATTACAGGCGTACGCCACCGTGCCCAGCCCGGTTCCTTCTTTTCTTACACAAATTGGAAATAAATCAACATCTATCAGTGCTTATGAAAGAAAACTAAATGGACTAATTGAGCTAACTAGGACATTGTAAGATAGTTAAGTCTGAGATTTGATTCTTTTGAAATAATTGAAAGCTATGAGACTCTGCAAATACTTCCTTTAGGGTCCCATGGACATTATTTCATGTTAATTTCATGTTAATAACCTCTCCAAGCCAGTGCAGTGGCAGGTGCATGTAGTCCCAGCCACTGGGTAGGCTGAGGTGGGAGGGTCACTTGCCAGGAGTTTAAGACCTTGTCTCAATAAAATAAAAATAACCCCTATAGTGAGAGCATAGTAAAATAAGATTCCCCTGTTCAAAGGCTAGAGATCTGGGTATTCTTTGGGTCTTGAATAACTAGCATAATTCTGTGGGATTCTTAAAAGATTTCTTATAGTTGAGAAGTCAATCACTCAAACCCACACTCTCATTTTCTAGATTATGTGGGTGTATGCACATATGCAGTGCTGGGATTTAGCTCAGTTGGTAGAGTGCTGCACTGCAGTCTCTGAGGTCCCAAGTTCAATTCCCAGCACCGTAAAAATGGGGGAGAAGGACCTGGCAATCTACTCCCAAGGTAATCCCAAAACAGTCAGCCATTGAATACCCTATGAGGGTCGCTATGAGTCGAATACCGACTCGACAGCACCTAACAACAACAACAACATGCACTCATGTACATTAAAATATAACACAAGCTGGGCATGGTAGTGCATGCCTGTAATCCCAGCGAATTGAGGGGCAGAGGCAGGAGGATCACATCATAGGTTTAAGGCCAGAGGCAACCTGTGTAATTTAGTAAGACCCTGTCTCAACTTAAAAAAGGGACTGGGGTGCAACTCAGTGGCAGAGCACTTGCAAAAGTATACATGAGGCTCCAAGTTCAGCCCCATAGTTGTTGTTAGGTGCCATGGAGTCAGTATCCAACTCATAGCGACCCTGCATACAACAGGCGAAACACTACTGTCAGTGCTTCTCTGCTGTTCATGGGATTTTCAGTGGCTGATTGTTTTTTGGGAGTGGGTTGCCAGGTCCTTCTTCCAAGTCTACAGCATCTGGTGTTCCCAGGGGTTCTCCCATCCAAGGGCTAACCAGGCCCAACCCTGCTTAGCTTCTGAGATCTGACGGGATCAGACGCCACAGGGCTGTGGCTGCAGGCATCGGTCCCCTCAGTACCACCAAAAAAAAAAAAAAAACACCATTTAACCATTTCAAAACGTACATAGTTCGATGTCATTAAGTACAGTCACATTGTTGTTCAGTCATCACTATCCATCTGTAGAACTTTTCATCATCTCAAAACTGAAACTCTGTACCCATTAAACAATAAAACCGTATTCCTCTCCCCCATTCCATGGTAACTATTATTTGGTCTCTATGAGTTTGGCTGTGGCCTGCAGCCGTAGCCCTGTGGCATCCGATCCTGTCAGATCTCTGAAGCTAAGCAGGGTCGGGCCTGGTTAGTACTTGGATGGGAGACCGCCAGGGAACACCAGAAGCTATAGGCTTGGGAGAAGGACCTGGCAACCCCTTCCCAAAAATCAATCTGCCATTGAAAACCCTATGAGCAGCAGAGAAGCACTGACAATAGTGTTTCCCCTGTTGTACACAGGGTCGCTATGAGTTGGATACCGACTCGATGGCACCTAATGGCACCTAACAACAACAATGAGTTTGGCTGTTACAGGTACCCCATATAAGTCATACAGTATTTGCCCTTTTGTATCTGGCTTGTTTTTTTGTTTTTTTTTTAGTACTGGAGAATTGAACCCAGGGAGCTTCACAACTAAGCTGTACCTCCAGCCCCTTTTTTATTTTTTTATCTTGAGACAAGGTTTCACTAAGTTATACAGCCTGCCTCTGGCCTTGAACCTGTAATCCTCCTGCCTCTACCTCCCAAATCACTGGGATTAGAGGTGGGTACCACCACACTTAGCTGCATATGGCTTATTTTGCTTGGCATATTATCTTTAAGGCTTATCCATGGTGCAGTATGTGCCAGAATTTCCTTTTTATGATTGGATGGTATTCCATTGTTTGTATGTGCCACATTTTTTAAATCCATTCATTGCCTATGGGCATTTAGCTTGTTTCTATCTTTTAGCTGTTATGAATAATACTGCTGTGAACACTGGTATACAAATATAAAGCCCCTGTTTTTGCTTCTTTTGAATATATACACAGAAGTAAAATTACTAGATAATATGATAATTTTATGCTTATTTTTTTTTGAGGAACTGCCATACTCTTTTGCATAGCCACTAAATCATTTTATATTCCTACCAGCAATGTACCAGGTTCCACACCCAAATTCTCCACATCCTTCCAACACTTACTTTCTGTTGTTTTTTTAAAGCCATCCAAATGGTATGAAGTGGTATCTCATTGTGGCTTGATTTTCATTTCCCTAATGATTAGTGCTCTTGAGCATCTTTTTGTTTTGTTTTGCTTTTGCGGTACTGGGGGTTGAATCCACGGCCTCGCGCTTGTATGCTCAGCAAGTGCTGGACCACTGAGCTGCACCCTCAGCCCA
This sequence comes from Pedetes capensis, assembly GCA_007922755.1. Classification (NCBI taxonomy): domain Eukaryota; kingdom Metazoa; phylum Chordata; class Mammalia; order Rodentia; family Pedetidae; genus Pedetes; species Pedetes capensis. The sequence goes on from VMDO01001276.1 coordinate 30,612, forward strand.
TTCTTTTACTTTTTGAGACAGGGTCTCACTAAGTTACGCAGACTGCCTCTGGTCTCGAACTTGTGATCCTCCTGCCTCCACCTCCCAAGCCCCTGGGATTACAGGCATGCGCCACTGCACCAGGCTTTGAGCTTCTTTTTATATGTACTTATTAGCTGTATGTGTTTGTTTATGAAATTTCTGTTCAAGTTCTTTGCTCATTTTTAATTGGATTGTATAGTTGTTTAGTTGTAGGAGTTCTACCTTCTCTTCTTTTCTTTTCCTTTTCTTTCTTTCTATCTGTCTGTCTTTCTTTCTTTCTTTCAACAGTATCACTCTGTAGCTGAGGCTAGCCTGGGACTGGTTATGTAGCCCAGGCTGGTCTCGAACTCACAGTGAACCTCCTGCCTCAGCCTCTCAATTGCTGGTATTATAGGCTTGCTCCACCTGGATTTTAATCTCTTATCAGATATATGTTTTGTAGATATTTTTTCCCATTCTTCAGTTTTGCTTTGTCACTCTGTTTATGGCATCTTGATGTTTAAACATTTTTAATTTGGGGCCATGCACGGCACAGGCCTGTAATTCCAGTGACTCAGGAGACAGAGGCAGCAGGATCACAGGTTCAAAACCAGAGGTAGACTGCGTAATTTAATGAGACCCTGTCTCAAAAAGTAAAAAAAAAAGGGCTGGGGATGCAGCTCAGTGGTACAGCTAAGCTTGAGGCCCCGGATTCAACAACCCCCAGTACCACCAAAAAAAAAAAAAAAAAATTTAACTAATTTTGCTTAGGTCCAAATACCTAATTTTTCTTTTGTTTTCTTGTGTTCTAGGTCATTCTTAACTGTTCAGCTCTCCCTTGCCTCCTCCACTTGCTGAGCAGCTCTAAGGAGTCAATCCGAAAGGAAGCTTGCTGGACCATTTCAAATATCACTGCTGGCAACAGGGCTCAAATACAGGTAAAACAGCCGGGAAAGTTGAAGGATATGGGGAGGCATCAGAATATAGGAGGTTGTAGAATATTTGTTTGCAGAGAAAAAATTTACTTCCATTTAGAAATTAGTGTCAAAGGGCTGGCAGGATAGCTAGATAGTAGGACACTTGCTGAACATGTGCAAAGACCTGAGTTCAATCCCTGGTGCCAGGGGGCAAAAAAAATTAGGGTCTGTGTGCTGCTGGTCAAAGATTCCATACAGCAGAAGTTAAGTTCCTCTGTTCCTCTATAGCCTATCACCTATGTGGGAAGAACAAAGGAGAACTTACAGGCAGAGGAAGATGTCTAAGTCTTAGGTGATTTTTGTGCTGGATTTGTTTTCTCTTCCTTTTTTTTTTTTTTCTTCCTTTCTTCTTTTTTTATTCTCTTTCCTTCTTTCCCTTCCCAAAGTGACTTTTTTCATTCATCCCTCCCCTCTCAATCCGATTGTCTCAGGCTGTCATAGATGCAAATATCTTCCCTGTGTTGATTGAAATCCTTCAGAAAGCAGAGTTCCGTACAAGGAAAGAAGCAGCCTGGGCCATCACCAATGCCACATCGGGAGGAACCCCTGAGCAGATCAGGTATTGTATTCCTTTCCCATTATCTTGAATGATAATTATGCTCTTCTTCTTTGCTTATGGTTCATGGATAACCTCTAAACTGCTTTTGCTGGTATAGGTCTGCCACCTGGTCCAGCTGCAGTAAGTTTTGTTTATTTATTTGTTTGTTTATTTATTTTCTGAGACAAGGCCTTGCTGTGTAGCCCAGGCTGTCCTGGAACTTGCTATGTAGATGAGGCTGGCCTTGAACTAGCATCGATCTTTCTGCCTCAGCCTCCAAAGAGCTGGGATTACAGATGTGTGTCACCACCCCTGGCTTTTCAGTAGGTACTACAATCTGCAATGAGTTCTTGCAGACTATGATGCTTGATACCTTTTCCCCTCCTGGAAAATAGAAACTTACGACACAAACAAACTGAAATATGTGTATTAAATTCCAATTACTCATACAAATGAAGGGTAATCATGCTGTAGATTAATCATAGTAGTTTCTCTGGCAGTGCTAGAGATTGAACCCAGAGCCTAGTGCAAGGCAGGTACTCTATCATTAAACTACAACCCCATGTCTTTGGGAAATCATTTTTGTGAACAAGACTTGAGAGAAGCAAATAGAAGACTGTGTTGTGAAACTGGGCTCAGTGACACACACCTGTAATCCCAGCAACTTGGGAGGCAGAGGCCGGAGGATCACATGCTCAAGACCAGAGGCAGTCTGTGTAGGTTAGTGATTCCCTGTTTCAGAAAGTAAAAAAATGGGCTGAGGGTGCAGCTCAGTGGTACAGTACTTGCAAAGCATGCAAGTGCGAGGCCCTGGGTTCAACTCCCAGTACCACATGAAAAAGAAAAAAGAAAACTGTTTTGTGTGTGTGTGCTCTGTCTTTGAGATGCTCTGGCTATATAGCCAAAGCTGTCCTTGAACTCACCAATCCTCTGCATCATCCTCCCAACTACTAGGATTACAGGTGTACACCACTGTGCTTGGCATGTGTATGTATTCTTTTATTTTAGTTTCCATTATCTGTAGGAGTAGTGGGAATTTGATGTCTTGCCCTCCCCTTATAGTCTACTAAGCAGGATCGATCCTTGTTAGTCTTTGGAAGGGAAACGACCTGGAAATACCAGGTGCTGTAGGCTTGCAAGAAGGCGGAGGCCCACTCTTGAAACAGGCAGCCCCTGGAAACCCTATGAATACAGAGAAGCACTGTCAGACATACTGGTGGGCATGGCACAGTGTTGGTAGTGTTTCATTATGTTATCTATGGCGACACTACCCTGGCATCAGATTTCACCTGATCTCAGAAGCTAAGCAGGGTTAGGCTGGCCTGGTTAGTTTGTGGAAAGGAGACTGCCTGGGAATACCCAGTGCTGTAGGCTTGGAAAAGGACTAAACAGCCCACTCCCAAAACAATCAGCCATCAAGAACCCTATAAATAGCACAGAAGCACTGACATAGTGCCTTCTGTTGTACTTAGGGTCTCTGTGAGTCAGACCCAGCTCAATGGCACCCAACAATAAAAACAACAACAATAAGGGTCATATATTCGGTATATATAAAGCCTTAGGGGCAAAGGGATAGCCATTGAGTTAAGCTTTGAAGGATAAATATAGAGTTGTCAAAGGCCTTTTAAACAAAGAAAACCACGAGTAAAGATAAAAGCATCAGAAATCTGTAGACCTTCACAAGTTTGACTGGAATGTAGTATCCTTGGAAAGGAGTAGTGGAGGCAGAGCTAGAAAAAGAGACAGCCAGATTGTAGAGAGTCCATTATTACACAATACAGGTTGGACAAAGGGAAATGTGGGGCCTGGAAAGAACTTTAAAGAGGGAAATGTTGTGTTCAGTGTTAATATTGGCGCCAAGATGACATTAGAGGAGTCGTTTATGGTGGTATGCATATGTGAAGTGATTTAGACCAATAGCAATGGGAGAGTGAAGAGATGAGGTAAAGGATGGTCATGAAGACTCAATAAGAATGGATTTCTGAGTGTTGATATGTATGAGGGAGACCCAAGCACCTGCCCAGCACTTCACTTGCTCTGCATTAGTTTAGAGCTTGCCTGGTCTCTGGCCTCTAGGTACCTGGTGTCGCTGGGCTGCATCAAACCTCTATGCGACTTGTTGACTGTGATGGATTCGAAGATTGTGCAAGTGGCTCTTAACGGACTAGAGAATATCTTGCGACTTGGGGAGCAAGAGGGCAAGCGTAGTGGCTCAGGAGTCAATCCCTACTGTGGCCTCATCGAGGAAGCCTATGGTATGTTCATTCTTTCCAGTCTTACCTCTGCCTTAAGTAGATTCGAGGTCAGAACCTCAGGGGGGCTGTAGGCTTCCAAAGCAGTACACATATGTATATGTTAGGAAGTGTGTGTATGTTGGAGACTATCCATAGCTTTCATGAAACCTGAATCTGTGTCTCCAAAACTAGTGAAGAACCCCAGTTCTAGCCACATTATACCATTCACAGGGCTTCAAATATTCCTCTAGGAGTAACAGGCAAGTTTTAACTAGCTGGGATGGAACTGGGATTTGGGTTGTATTTCAAGTCCAGGTTTCTGTCCCACCATTTCTTTCTCCCTTTGAGGTGTAATAGATCAGTTCTCTTTCTGATAGGCTCCAACTACCTACTAAGTAGGTATGGTACAGATGCAAAGATAATAATGCAAAACTGGTAATAGCACCAAGAGTTAGAAGGCATATGTTTCTAACAGTTTCTCACAAGTGCCCCTATGAGTGCTACATTGACCCATCACCCATTTCTGAGAGAAGTGAATAGTGATTTGCTCAGATCTAGTTTAAAGATGAATCAGGTCTAGAACCTCTTTTTTTTTTTTTTCCACTAACATTTTAGTCTCTTTCCTTTGGGATTCTCTAATCTGAAGAAGAGATCTTGATTCTTACAGGTCAAAGAGTGATCTGATCTTATTACTTGTGTTTGTAAACACTAACATACCTCAGGAAAGGAAAAGTACATAAATGTTTCATGGACCCACAGAAAAGCACTCACACTTCACTCTCTCTCCTTCCTTCTTGCCACCATAGGCTTGGATAAAATTGAATTTCTCCAGAGCCATGAGAACCAAGAGATCTACCAGAAGGCCTTTGACCTCATTGAGCACTACTTTGGTGTAGAAGATGATGATAGCAGCCTGGCTCCCCAGGTGGATGAAACGCAACAGCAATTCATCTTCCAGCAGCCTGAGGCCCCCATGGAGGGCTTCCAACTATAATGCCTGCCTCCGGGGAGGGGAAGGGATGGGAAGCACCACCAACCAGCAGAAGAGCAGCCCTCTGGTGGTCGGGAAACAGCCTCCCACCATCAGCCACCATACACCTGCTGCCGTGGAGACTGTGCTCTTGACCTGCTCCGCCCCCTTCCCTGGAGGGAGCACCCTCTGGACAGACAGAACCATCTGAGGCTCACATTTGGGTTTTGTGACGAGAAGGGGATGTGTTAGGTTTTTCTTCCTTACACTATTTTGGCTGCACACATGTCTTTAACCCAGGAGCCCAGGGGTAGACAAAGGAGGACTGAGGTAATCAATTTGCACCTTTTTATAATTTTTCTTTTTTTCTTTTTAGAGGTGACTTCTTCCCTTTTGTCTTCCTTCATCCTTTCCAGTCCTCTGCTTTGATCTGTGTAACTCTTATTGTGGGTATTTGAGCAGATGGAATACTCCAGAGGTGGGAGGTGGGAGGGGAGGGGAGAAGTCTGAAAACAAAGTGTTCTTGATCTGACAGAATATTAATCTTATATGCTTGGATTGAGTTATTTAATTTTTTTTTCTTTTGCACATTTTTCTTGTATTAAGGTTGCTCTTCCCAAAAGCCCTGAGTTCCTGGTTTTAGGAATCCCTGCTGCCAGCATTGTCTGGGAAGAGGCAAATGGGGAGGCCACCATGAGATAAAAGCCCCACCCTCCCTCTTACCCTTTGCCCAGACCTCTTTAATTTGGGAGACCCCCTCATTCTCCTGGGGCAAGTACACCAGGGGGGGGTGGAGGAGAGGAGCATACGCCTTCAGACAGGGCTTCCTATGTGTAGCTACTGACCCCATGTTTCCTATACCTTCCAAATGGTGCAACCCAACTTCATTTGTTTACTTGAAAATTCCCCTCAGAGTTGAATTAACCTCTGAGGTGGCTGTATTTTCTGCTAAGCTTGAGACAGGGGGCTATGGTCCTTCCTTTCTCCTGAGGAGAAAGTCCTTGCTCTGGTGACCCATAAGTTGCAGAGGAGGTTGGAGTGATAGTGTCATGTATTGGGATAGTCAGGGATCCCTATTTTTGGCCTTTCTTCTTTCTCTTCCATAGTTGGATCATGTATATTTTACTTCCAAAGGAGAGAACGTCTGTATTTTTTTATATTCTATATATTAGGTAGGTCTTAATTGGTCTTAGGAGGAGGAACTGTCTGTAATTTCTGTGAGTAGGATACTGTGAGGAAGACCAAAGAGAGATGTGGAAGTTCCCACTGCTCAGAGGGCCTGAGCTTGGTCCTTTTCCTCTCTCCTTGGATTCTGGGCCACCACTTGGGACCAACCCTCAGCTCTGAAATCTTTATAAAGCAGGTCAGCCATGTCTGATTGTCCCAGTACCTGCAGGGAACAAGGATGGCCTCAGGGCCTGGAGAAGTCTATATTTTGGTCCTACTTTCTGAGCATCCTGCTTATATCTGGAAACCCAGAAAACAGTCTGCCTTCTCAAATTCAATCTCAGAAGCCGTCGTCCACATACATTATCACACAGCTGCCTCTCCTATTATCATAGAAACTTAGCAGCCTGAATACTTTGGTGAGAACTGTTAGTATCTTCCCTGTTGGCATCCATGTACCTGTTTGGGTTTTCACTTCCTTGAGACAATTATAATCCAAATGCCTTTTCTTTCTCTCTGAGTAAAGCTAGTGCAGTGCCTCAATGTCTTGCCTATGGCTCTGGTGGATTACACATGACAGTGAAACCCAGCTATTGGGAGTGGGGGTGGAGGAAGTTGTCAGGTAAGTGTGGAGCTGCCTTGCCCCTGCATTCCTACTGTGATTCATCAATGGTATTCTGCTCTAAGCTATGTTTTTCATTCCCTAGAACCAATGCCGTTCTTATTCCCATTCCTACCTATCCTCTCTTGGCTTAGATGAAACCTGTGCCCCTCTGCTTACAGATCTGAAGTTCAGGTTCTTGCTATTGGCCATTGGTCTTGAACTTGTCCTCTCCTTCTAGTATTGAGGTTCTATTCCAGAACCATTTTTGGAGGAAGGTGATTTAGGACTGGCAGTTCATACTGAAAAATCACACCAAAGTTGTACCACGTTGGTGAGTCAGATGCCATTTATCAACTTATGAATGAGTACTATCAACCTTCAATCTCTTAGGAAGGCAAGGAGCAGGACCTTTTTCAGTTGGTCTGCTGCCTCCATTATAAAACTGTTTTACAGTTCGAAAGAAGCCTTCTACCACTACTTTCATCATCCTTGTCTGAAGGGCAGAGCAGTTTAGTAGGATCTGCTTTCTACATCTCAAGCAATAGTTAACTCCCTGACATTGGAGCCAAATTCTTAGTGTGAGATATAAATATCCTGCTTTCCTAACTTCCTCCAAGATCTATTTGGCCACAGATCTGGGTCCTATACCAGACGGAAGACTGTTGGTCATCTAGCTGCTGCTTAAAGCCAATTTTCTCCAAAGACAGCCAAATTCTCCTGGCACACATGAGGACAAATTTCAGAGAAAAGTGGCCTCTGGGAGATTTCCCTTGTGTCTTTCCAAAATCATGTTTTCCTCTTAGCTTCCTCAAATCCCCTTATAGTCCACAGGTAAAGGTCTTCCAGAGGCATTAACATCATCCTTTATATCTCCTCATCTCCTTTCGCCATCATATGAAAAGCTACTCTTTGTGGACAGCCCCCACCTGGACTCTAGACCATGGCCTAGATGAGGCTAGAACCTTTCTAGCAGATTTCTGAATGGTCATTTCCAGGAGGCAGGGTTTCCCAACCTGTGGGGCTTCTCAGCTGAAGACAATAACCTGATGAGCTGAGGCATATTTTTGGAATTCTCAAGTGTTGACTCCTGGCTCATACATCCATTTTAAGATCTCTGGTTGGAGCTGGGCACTGTGGCTCATGCCTGTAATGTCAAGAGACACATGAGGCAGAGGCAGGGGGATTGTGAACTTGAGGCCAAAGGTAGCTTGCACAACTGAAAGAGATCCTGTGCCAAGATAAAATAATTAAAAATAGGGGATGGGTTGCAGCTCAGTGGTGGAGCACTTGGGTAGCAAGCACTAGTCCCTGGGTTCAACCCCTTAGTACTGCCAAAAAAAAAAAAAAAAAAAAAGTGTCTGGTTGGGGTGGAGGTATCTGGGTGTGCAACATGGGACTTTTTTTAGCTCATATGTTCAAATATTATTTTGAACAGGGTCAGTTACTGCTTCTTGCCAGCCTCTAGTCATTCCACCCCCAAGTCATCTTCTCTAGTACTAACAGGGTCTCTGGTCTTAAAAGCCTATCTTCAGTTTCCAGCTATCCCCAGTGACCCCCAAGCCTTAATATTGCAGCAGTGTTCTGGTAGAACCACATGGATTCTGTCCTTAGCTTGCTAGACTGGTTACATAGGTCTGTGGGCACAAATGACCCTTCCAAGGAGCAGGAGTCAGTGAACTCAGCTTTTGGTGACCTTTGGTGTTCTTCCTTACATATGACCCTTATATCTATTGCTTCCATTTCCTCTGTCTTGAAAGCAATCTCCCAGGAGCTCTGTTGTTTGGAACTAAACTGCATAGACCATAGCTTCTATTGTACTTAAGGGAGAGGAAAAGAAGTTTCTTATGCATAGACTTTCTATTTGTCTCAAGCCAAACCAGTTCAAAAGAAAACTGTCCAGCAGAATGAACTATATTTCCATTTTCTCCTGTCTGCCTGCCTAGAAAGCAGAGGAAAGCCTACCAGTAGTAACTTCCTCGCCCCACATGCCCCTCAAGGCCTGAGCCCTTTTGTTCAGGCTTCATCTCTTCTTCCCTAGACTCATTCAGCTTAATATCCATCATCTTGGGTATTCCTCAGTAGATTCCTCTTGTGGGCTCAGGTTCTAGATTCTCAGTTGAAAGCAGAGAGCCAACTTCTTCAGGTTCCTGCAAGCACTCCAGAGACCTAGTAGGGAAGGAAGGTTGGGTGGGGGCTTCCCTGGTAGGCTGGGGAAAGTTGCAAGGCTTAGTGCACTGAATCATAGGAAATGCTTGTGACCAACAGCAGCATCTTCCAGGCGATACTGCCCTAGAAGATAGTGAGGGTAAGACTGACAGGCTGGTGAGTAGGTTTTTCCCAGCCATTTAGGATTGCACATTCTAGACCAACCTCATTCAGTATTTTCTTTTCTTTTTTTTCTTTTTTTTTTTTTTTTTTTTTTTTTTTTTTTTTTTTTTTTCTGTTTTTCCTTTTGTGTCCTTTTGTTAAACCAACAAGCTGAGAATTCAGCTTTATAAGGATCCATATGGTGGGCACTACCTGGTCTTTGGCCAAGGCCTTGGTAAATGAATCTATCATCCCACTGTCTATCCCCTATCCCCATCCCAGAATAAGACCATGGCAAGGGAAGAATTTGAGGTTAAAACCAACCAAATCTGTGAATTAAACTATTACTTTCCTTTAAGAGGGCATTTTGTTTCAGGTTGCACCGTGCAAGACCAAAGCTATCTGTGAGAGAAGCAGTAGCATTAAATTGAGGGACCCAGAACACCATGGGAAAAAGGTTTGGGTTGTCCTTCTTTGGGGGATTGGACCTACCTATTTCTGGGCCAGGCTGACTTCTAATGCCCACATTAGCACATACAGCAATCTTCTGCTACACACTAGCCTTGCTTTATGTGGGTCTGATTTTTAGTCCCTGGGACTGGGGAGAAGAGAACTGTATGCCCTGTCCAAGGGGCTGTGAAGGAAGTCAGCCCAGATCCCCAAACTAATTCACAACCTCTGATTTAGAGTATTCCCTTAAAGAGTCCACATTATGTGAACCCTCAGGCCCTCGAGTTGGGTATTGGCTTTTGTAGCCAGCTTTTGTGAAATACCTTTTTTGACCTGTTAAATAGGGGAAGGGGGTATGGGGTCTCAGCCATCCAACTGACAGGATGTCCCTCAAGAATTGCTTGAGTGTCCAGCTAAGGACCCAAGGAAGGTAAATTGAATCCTTTTCATTGTTTTTTCTTTCCAAACTCATTTGCTTTTATTTTTCTAAGAACTATAAACTCTATTTTTCGTGTTCTCAGGGCCCCTGGGTAGACAGATAAAGCTTGATGATTTCAGAGCAGACATAGGCCAAGAAACCATGGCATTGAGTGTGCTGAGTCCAGAAAAATGATATTTATATACAAATCCAAATTTGAAGAGAAGATGTATTTCTTTAGGTTTCAAACACTGTAATAGATATAAAGCAAAAATAAAAACCTGTTGCAAAGTTCTAAATTGTCTTCTTTGGTTTGGAGTGACTCTAGACCGGATTTTTAGAAGTGAATAAGGAAAGGAATTTAAACTTGTACCTTAACAGTGGAAATGAGAATTATACCAAGCTGGGTACAGTGGCTTGTGCTGGTAGTCTTAGCTACTGGAGAGGCAGAAGTGGGAGCACTGCTTGAGTCTAGGAGTTCAAAACCAGCCTGGGCAACAGTGAGATGCCTGTCTCAAACACAGTGCTCCTGCTATAAAGTTTTTGATTGACTTTATTGAAATATATTTGACAAAATGTACATTTAAAATGTACATTTTGGTAATTTCAGACACATATGCACCCATGAAAGCATCACCACATCAAGATGATGATATTATTAGGTGCAGCGAAATCAGGTCTGACTCATAGTAACCCTCATAGAGTTTTCAATGGCTGATTGTTTCGAGATTGCCTTGGGAGTGGATTGCCACATCCTTCTCCCATTTTGGGGGTGCTGGGAATCGAACCCGGGACCTCAGAGATTGCAGAGCCACACTCTACCAACTAAGCTAAATCCCAGCCCCCACAATCAAGATAGTGAACATATCTCCATCACCTCCCTAAATTTCTGTTTGTCCTTTGGGAATCCCTCCATAATGCCACACCCCCAGCAACCACTCATCTGTGTTTTCTCACCGTAGTTTGGTTGGCACCCTCTACTTTCTTTAAAGTATTTTGACCATTGCAGGTTCGGCAACACTCCACAGCCATTTGACCCCATTAAAAGTCAAATACTTTACAACTTCCTCTCTTTGGTTTTAGATCAATTTCTAAACCAGAGATTAGTCAAACAACCAAAAAAATTATTAAAGCCACAAGGAAGGTATTGGTTGAAAGATGATGTGTTGAAGCTTTAATTTGTTTTGTCTTTAGGTATTGTTTTTTCTCCATCCTGGAGTTTGAACCCAGGGCCTGTGCATACTATGCAAGTGCTTTACCAATGAGCTACAACCCCAGCCCAAACATGTTTAAAATCATGAAATACGTCTTGAAAAGTACTGTCAGGCAGTATTGGGCTCAAGTTTGTGCTCGGCAACAACTTCCAAGAGCTGCTGTGTTTTACTATAATTACTTCCATTGCCAATTGTCTCCCTCAATCTGGTATGCCCTAATACTGTGCTATATATTGTATAGCAAAGGAGAAAGTAACTTCTTCACCCATGTTTCCGTCAATTTTTTGTACTGGCCCATATAGGTCACTGTTGACCCTGCCACACCCTCCACCCCATGCATAACATATTCTTACTAGATTCCTAATCTCTGTCTAGAATATTCTCTTCATATGGAACTCTGACAAGACCTGATGTATGTGTTGTCTCTTCAAGAGATTTCCAATATGCTCATCTGGAAGTAATCAGGGCTTTGATTTCAAGAGACCTGAATTCCAAGCTTTTCTGAATCTGAGTTCCATCATTATATTATTATACCATGTTTGTTTGTTGAGACAGGGTCTTGCAGCATAGCCCAGGATGGCCTCAAACTTGTCTCATGTTCCTACCTCCATCTCCCAAGTGCTGGGATTACAGGTATGAGCCACCACATCTGGCAAAATTTCTGTGTTTTGTTTTGTAGTTTCAGGCACTGGGGGCCCAACCAGCTAGGCATGCACTCTCACTTAGCTACATCTCCAAATTGCCTCTGAAGCAGGGCTTCAAACCCATAAAAAATTGGTTTCAGATTGGGTGTGGGTTCAGTATGTTAAAATTTAGGAGGTACAGGTTGGGTTTGGGGTTAAAATTTTAATCCTATGTGTCTGTACATGAGGGTTTTTTTCTTCTTTCAATTTTTAGCTAATGATACAAAAGCCTGCAGCTGTACCCCTGTGGCACCCGATCTCGTTAGACCTCAGAAGCTAAGCAGGGTCAGACCTGGTTAGTACTTGGATGGGAGACCTCCTGGGAACACCAGGGTCTGTAGGCTTGGGAAAAGGACCTGGCAACCCACTCCCAAAAAACAGCCATTGAAAACCCTACGTATAGCAAAGAAGCACTAACAGTAGTTTCACCTGTTGTACGTAGAGTCGGACACCAACTCGATGGCACCTAACACAACAATGATACAGAAAAGAATTAAGAGCTAAACCTAGACCCAGCTTTCCATTGGATTCAGATCCAGGTTCAGAAATTTTTTTTTTTTTTTTACTCTTGAACCCAAACAGAACATAGGCCCTCTAAATTTTAACATATTGCACCCACACCAGAAACTGAATCCAGTTTTCCATGGGCTTAAAGCTACCTCTGCCTTCAACATTGCCTGGTAAATGTGAACCTTGGGGCTATCTAAGGGTTGAAGAATAGAGCACTGCCCTGGAGTATGTAATTGAACCATTATGGAAAATATTTAACATTTAAGAACTTTAAAACAATGATCAATTAATAATCATTTACAATGTGCTCTACCCACAGCCTGATGCTAGGCTCTGGATCTAGAACATTTAGCCAACAGTTCTTGCAAAATTCACTTAGAAGCAAATAGTAATTTCAACACTTCACTGCTAATGCTGTTACAGAAGTCTGTCTAGACCTATGGAAGTATAATAAATTGTAGAGCATTGGGAAGACAAGTGACCTTTCAGCTATGTCTCAAAAGATTTTGTCTTTTGCCACAAGGGCATTTTGGAAGAAAGAACATTGGCAAAAATCTGAGAAATCCTGAAAGTAAAGTGTAGTTGAAGTTAAAAAAAAAAAAAAAAAAGAAGCCAGGTGCCGTGGCTGGGGAAGCGGCTCAGGAGGTGGAGGCAGGAGGACCACAAGTTCCAGACCAGAGGCAGTCTGTGTAATTTAGCAAGACCCTGTCTCAAAAAAGTAAAAAAAATGGGCCGAGGGTGCGGCTCAGTGGTCCAGGACTTGCAGAGCATGCAAGCGCGAGGCCCTGGGTTCAACCCTTAGTACGGAAAAAAAAAAAAAAAAAAAAAAAAAGAAAGAAACAGGCAAGGGGATAGGATTGGCTGGGAACAGGCAGAAGCCAAACCACTTTAGGTTAAAATTCAGGTGCAAGGATTGTTGAGGTGTATTCTGTTACCTATAGGCAATGAGGATAAAGAATTGTGATTTTGGAGTCAAAGATGTGCTTGTTTCTGAAGATCTCCTAACCTAGCACTGCAAATCACAATGAAGACCAAGACAAAAATTTTGACCTTTAAAAAAAAAGACTTGTTTTAGCCCATATGGAAATGAAACTTTGAAGAAAATGCTCCTGCATCTACCTAAGGCCAAACTTCCCCTGCAAAGACCCCTTCTGGAGGGACTGGCTTCCAAACTGATGATGAGAGGATGGAGAGAATAACCCAATTTTGCAAGTTAGGTGGACTGTGCCTCAGCCTGCCCTAGGTGATTATTTCTTATGAGTAGAAGGTGGGGGAGCAAGTGGTTAAGATAAGTGGTGTCAGACTTCCTGCTTTGAATCTCTGCTTGAACCACTATGTAGATGTGGCCTTGGACAATTTAGCCTTTGCCTCACTGTCCTCTTAGTAGAGTGGGAATCATTTTCCCAGTTTACATAACAAACAGTACTTAATTATGAGGATCAAGCTACTACATACTAGGAAAGCACACAGTAAGCACTCAAAAAAGAACTATTATAAAGCCTCTACTGGAATAAAGGAAAGAAAAAGAATGCCCGGTCACACAGCAAATAAGTGATTCTGCTAGCCCTACAATACAAACCTCCTGATTCCTAGTTCAGGATTCCATCCCTCTTCCTTGATAGAGTCACACATGTTTATAGCAAGAGACCATGGATTGGAGGAGTGCAAGAAAGAACAGCCAAACTGGGAAATCCTGTAATCTCAGCTACTCCAGAGGCCCTGACAGGAGGTTCACGTTCAAGGTCAGAGGCACCCTGCATAATTATTGAGACTGTCTTAAAATTTAAAAAGGGGTTGAGGGGTGGCAGTGCAGCTCAGCGGTGGAACTTGCCTAGCATGTGCAAAGCCCTGGGTTCAACCCCCAGTCCTGAAAAAGAAAGAAAGAAAAGTAGAAGGAAGAAAGGAAAAGGAGGGAAAGGGGAAGGAGGAAGTAAAGAGAAAGGAAGAGAAAGGAAGAGAAAGAAAGGCAGGCCAGGTGCAAGGACTTAGAGGCTGGTCAGCGCTTCGCGCTAGAAGCCACCGGTCTCTGTACAGACAGCTCCTTTCGGCCCTCGGGGTATCTGTTTCCTAGGACCAAAGCCCTTCCCATTGCATCGCGGGAGTTGAGAACCGCCCTTGGCATGAAGGGACAGGTAGTTCTTACCCCCACCCCCACCCCCGCCTCTAAGACCGCCTTCGCTTTGTCTTTCCCAGCAAGCTCCGCGCCAGCGTCAGCCGCTGATTGGCTGCGGCGGGAGCGGGCGACCCTGCTGGCAGCGGTTACCCAAGGTTTCTGGTGCAAGGCCGGAGCGGGGAACCCATCGAACGTCGCTGGTGAGGTACATCCAGGGGTGGCTAGTGGGTTTGTAGACCAAAGTGCCTTGGCCTGTGGGGGAACTACGCGGATTCCGCGCCATGGGCTGTGGCGGGGTCGGTGCGGTGCGCATGCGCGGCCACGGGGCGTGGGTAGGAGCGCGCGCGCGCGCGCAGGCGCCCACGTGTACCCGGGATGGGGGGAGGGGTCGGGACTCGACCGTCCCGCCACGTCAGTCTGCCGCCCGGAGCCAATCCTGCGTGCGGCCTACGGTGAGGGGGCTTGTGTTGTGCCGGGAAGTGGCTTTGGGAGAAAGGAGGCCTCTTGCCTCACCTTTCCAGGAGCAGCGTCCCGAAAGCCTGCTAGGGCACGCCAGGGTCCCCTGAATGGTCAGAGACTGAGTACCGTTGGCTGCCTCTGACAGAGGCCGGCCAGTTTGTTTGAAGAAGCTTTGTATGCTTGGTGTTGGGATTTCTGACCCAGGCCGCGAAGAATTTCGAAGTCTGGAAAATAGCTACTGTATTTCTAAAGGATCTGCGCCTGACCTAGCATTGCAGATAACAATGAAGAACCAAGACAAAAAGAATGGGCCTGCCAAACAGTCCAACACAAAAAGCGGCTCGGGACAAATGGAAACGGGACCCGAGGGAGCCCAGGGACGGCCCAGCCAGTCGGCTCCTGCGACAGAAGCTGAAGGTTCCAGCAGCCAGGCGCCTGGGAAGACCGAGGGTGTGTGCCAGCTCTGCTTTTCCAATGGGCATAGGGAGGAGTTTGTGGTCCCTACCTCTCTTCTGGGGTTAGAGGCCGAGTTCACTGTTACCCAGGAATGAGGAAATATGGAATGAGAGGAAACAGTGCCCAGTCTGCGTGATCCCCACGTTTCCTGGGGTGGTAGTAAAACCTCCCACTTTTAGTCCGGTAACAGAACTCTTGGGAGCAGGCTCTGACAGGTTTAAATCAGGTGGTAGTGAAATGAGACACCCTACCAACAAAGCCATGCCCCCAGAAACACCACAGTCACTGGTGGGTAATTGCCGTTTATATTTGAGGCATTTCTGGGACTATGTAAATAGCAAAAAAAAAGAAAAAGAAAAAGAAAGACTTTTGAAGGGAAGGAGATAGAAGTGGAGCTTCCACTACATGGCAGCCGTGTACTCAGAATGCTTTACATACTTATGCTCATGACAGACAAGTTTGTTTTTCAAGATAGGCTCTCACTGAGTTGCATAGGCTGGGATTCTGCCTCAGTCTTCTCAGTTGCTGGGATTACAGGTGTGAACCATGGTACCTAGCTGCAATAGTTACATCTTTGTTTTTCCAGTGCTGGAGGATTGAGCCTAGGGCCTTGAGCATGCTAGGCAGATGCTTTACCACTGAGCCATACCCCCATCCCCTTTTTTGTTTTTTGAGACAGGGTCTTGCTAAGTTTCACAGGCTGCTTCTGTCCTCACATTTGCAATCCTCCTGCCTCTGCCTCCCGGGTTGCTGAGATTACATGCATGTGCTGAAGCACCCCGCAGTTATATCATTTTATAAGTAAATAAGCTAAGGCTTAAATTATGCAACATTTGACCCAAACTAATGAATTTGGCTGGGCCTGAAAAAAAATCCCAGCCAGTGGAATAACCGCCTTACTTCTTACTCTTCCCTTTATCCTTCTTGGTATAGGGGCTCAAGCCAAAACAGCTCAGTCTGGTGCCCTCTGTGATGTCTCTGAGGAGCTGAGCCGCCAGTTGGAAGACATATTGAATACATACTGTGTGGACAACAGTCAGGGGAGCCCAGGCGAGGATGGAGCACAGGGTGAGCCCACTGAACCTGAAGATGCAGAGAAGTCCCGGACCTATGCGGCCAGTAACGGGGAGCCTGAGCCAGGGACCCCAGTAGTCAATGGCGAGAAGGAAACCTCCAAAGGGGAGCCAGGTACAGAAGAGATCCGGGCAAGTGACGAGGTCGGAAACCGGGACCACCGAAAGCCTCAGGAAAAGAAGAAAGCCAAGGGTCTGGGTGAGAGAGGGCAGCTACTTGTAAGACTCGTGAGGGGAGGGAGTTTGGCGATCTCTTTTCCCCCAACCCCCCCATACTGGGAGATTGAACCCAGGGTGCTTCCACCCCTGAGCTGCACCCCCAGACCCTTTTTATTTTTTATTCTGTGTCAGGGTCTCAATAAGTCATGCAGGCTGCCTCTGGCCTCAAACTCGCAACCCTCCTACCTCCGCCTCCCGAGTCACTAGGATTACAAGCATGTACCACCATGCCCGGCTAGACCTCTCATTTCATGGGCTAGCCTGCTTTGTCAAGATTCAGAGGAAGCTACTACTCTGAGCATCAAGTCTCCCTAGTTTAATCAAAGCCAGGGATGTGAGGGCACACCATAGAGGTGTGCAGGTTATTCACTGCAAGGCTTCCTAGCCTTGGGAGCAAGTAGGGACTGAAATCCAATCTGCTTTCTCATTGGAAAAGTGGAGAACAGGAAGCTTAGATTCCTGTGCCAGCCAGCACCGCTTCTAACCTGCTGTGTAACCTTGGGCATGTCCTTTCTCCTCTCTGGGTCTTAGTTTCAATATCTCTACAGATAAAGAGTTGGACACCAAGGTTGAAAACTCAAATATCTACATAAGCCATGTTTGGCAGGGGGCCTTGTGAGAACCGAGGGAGGGCCTGCCTCATCCAGAGGTTTGACTATTAGCTAGTTAGTTCCATAATCTTGACCAACTAGTTGAACAGTTGGCAACTAAAATATTAGGAGCCAAACAGAAGCCATCCATGAGTTGGATTTGGCCTGTATGTTACTGATTCACAGTCTTCTAGGTTAATCTCTTGGGATTTCTCAGGGCTGACACTTCAGGAACTTGGTCTGTGCTATGTAGAGTGGGGAACAGGTGGAATGTTCTCTGATTTGGGCACAGGGAGGGAAGAAAAGGCAGGGGCAGTCATTAGCCAGCCGGATGTGTGTATGTTTTTAGAATCTCGGATTGGCTGGGTATGGTGGTACATGCCTATAATCTCAGCACTCATTTAAAAGGGACTTTTTGTTGTTGTTGTTTTTAATTTTAGGATCACATATATAGCAAGGATGTTCATTTTTAAAGTTCATTGTTTGGGAAGCTGGGCATAGTGGAGCACACCTGTAATCCTAGCATTCAGGAGTCTGAGGCAGGAGGGATTACAAATTTCAGGCCAGTCTGGGGCTACATACTGAGACCTTGTCTCAAAATAAAGTTCACTGTGTGAGTTTAGTTAATTTCTCAAGGAGGACAGGCGACCTATTCCTTTTTGGATCTTACTTGCTTTGAAATAGTAGCCCTAAATTTGCAGAAGGGACACTTTTTTCTATTAGTAGACCACCCAGCTTTTTCCTTCTACTAGTGGTGCTCCCCTTCCCTCCCCCCCCCCCCGGAAATTCCACAAGGATTCATTTATTCATTAGCATTTGTTAGTACTCACTGATAGCAGGATTGAGTTGGTCCTGACCCTTATGAAGTACCTAGTCTACCAGGGAGGGTTGCCTCAATGCTCATAGTGTGGGCCCAGGCTTGAAGGGGACCCCCAAGATGCCTTTGCTCCCTATTTTTTGCAGGGAAGGAGATCACTTTGCTGATGCAGACACTGAACACACTGAGTACCCCAGAGGAGAAGTTGGCAGCACTGTGCAAGAAGTATGCTGAACTGGTCAGTCTCCTCTTCTGCCGGCACCCTCCCAGCCTTTGGAAAGTCAGTAGGCTACCAAGAGTCAGGGTAGGAGTGCAAGAGCACGTAGCTGACTTCCTGTTCAACCTTTCTCTAAACTTTTACCCCATCCATTAAGTGGGACTCATTTCCCAGCCACTTAAGGACTGACAGTAATAGGAAAAACTTCATATTCCTTGAAAGAAATTTCTCAAAGAATGATTCTGAGGTAGTAAAGCCCTAACCCATGTCCTGAATACCAAATTGTACCCTTGTATGTTTCTGTATACATCTCCCCAGAATATGGAGATGCCCAATGCCATTATTCTAGTTAACAAAATCAATGCTAGTCACTTGCTGTTCATTTTCATTTTACTTCAGAACAGTTCATCTCACTGCCTCCTTTTTTTCCCCATGGCATTGACTTATTGTAGAACCAAATTAGTTGCCCTGTGTAAGGCTTAGAACTAAGGCTTAGGAACTTGATCGAATTCAAGTTCAACATTTGTGACAAGAATTCTTCTTAGTCAGTATTCTCTGCTTTATTGCGAGAAATACCAAGTGTGCTCGTCTCACTTTTAGTGTTGTAAAAATGTTGAGTGAATTCACGATGGCAAGTCAGGTCCCTCTTCTCAGGCTTCCCATCAGAATTTGAATTAACAAATACATCCACTGATGGTCATTGCCTATTTATTTATTTTAAAATTCTTCCATACCATCCACATTTCTTACCTGGTATTCTGTGAAGGACTTATGTGTAAAAAAGAGGAGGTCATACCTGCCTAATGGACTTATTGTAAGAATTAAATAGCAGAAAGATATAATGAAGGTAAACTCCATTTTGGAAGGATTTGGCCAGGGAAAGATTGCTGGAGCAAGAGAGGAGGATGTGAGCTGCTGAGGTGGTGTTCTGAGTAGAGGAAGAGAGCTGAGGCCCAACACACAAGGACAGGGCTCTGCCTTCTTGAGAGCATAGCCAAGTCTGTGTCTGGTGTTGGACAGGTTCAGGTGGACTAATAAATGAGGAGCTTGTTCCACTGCTCCTCTAGTTTCTTTTGTATTCCCAGAGAAGTGAGAAAGATATCCATAGCTGGAGTGAGGAAGATTTGAAGGGGAGGACAAAATAGTTGTCTGGAAGAGAAGTGTGAGTGATAAGAGAAGTGTAGTGGGGGGGCTGTGTAGATAGGCCTCTTCCTGAAATTGATGGCTGTAAATTAAAGCAAGACTGTTTGAGCAGGGTTGCCTCAGTGCTGGTGCAGAATAAAGAAGAAAATATTTTACCAGGGTTGAGAGGGGGCCAAGAAAGTGGAAGATATAAGAAACCTAATCCAGGTAAGAAGATAAAGTGATTATTTAAAAGAAGGTTGAAGAAGAATGAAAGGTTGGTTGTGTCAGTGGATAGAAAGTCTAATAGAGTAGAGATTTTCTGGGGACCACAGATACTGTTGAGAATAACCTAGAACTAGAGGGTAGTGGTCCTGGCCTGGAGTCCTAGAAGTTGGGACAGCAGGCACAGTTCCTAGTAGTTACAAGTTCTAGAGCAGTACTTCCTAGGACAGCAGTCTCTAGCTAATTGATGTGTGACTTAGTCTGAATTTGGATCTGCTAGAAGTGTAAGATACACATCAGATTTCAAAGTCTTAAGGTAGAAAGAATGTAAAATATCTCAAATTAAGTTTTTGCTTTGATTCCCTGTTGAAATTATGTTTTGGACTAGGGATATGGCTTAGTGGCGGAATGCTTGCCTAGCATTCACAGGGGCTCTGGGTTTGATTGGCCAGCACTGCCAAAAAATATTCTAATGTTTTGGCTATTGGAATAAATATGTTATTAAAATTAAGGGCTGAGGATATAGCCCTGTAATAGAGCTAATGCTTAACATGCATGAGGCCCTGGGTTCAATCCCCAGCACTGCCCTCCCCCAATACTAAATTTTACTTACTTGTTTTTACTTTTTTAGTGTGGCTACAAGAAGATTTTAAAGTACATATGTGGGTCACATTTCTGCTGTCCAAGACTGGATAGGATCATGAGAGGGGAGCCATGAAACCAGGCTAAGGAAAGGAGTGGTAGATGAGATTAAGGATTGTGAGAACAGGCAAGTCAGAAGGACTGTCCTTTGATATTGAAATAGCAAAGAATGAGAATAGGAATCATGGTCAAGACAGCAATGTTGAAACTGGAGCTAAAGTCCAGAAGAAATGAAAGGGAGTGACAGGATCTGTGAACAGGTGGGTGGGAGAATAGTAAGTAGCGTTATCCTGGGGTGTGAGTGTCCAACAAGCTGGGGCTGTGCGATGGTCTGAAAGCTGGAGTAGAAGTTGTTTGCTGGCTGTGTGACCACACCCATCCTAGTACTTCTGCAGTCCTATATTCCTGCAGTAGGCCCTTGGGTTAGTGTAGGGAGTTTGTGGGAAGAGCACCTAAAGCTCCAATGGTATTGGCCTGTGGGCGTGCTCCTAACCCCAACTGCCTTGGCTGGAGTACAGGGAGAGGGCACTGCTGAGCTCATCTCAGCTCAGGATTCCTTGGTGCTGCATGATCAGAGCTCCTCAGGCACTTACTGCCCTCCCCGCCCCCAGCTGGAGGAGCACCGGAATTCACAGAAGCAGATGAAGCTCCTGCAGAAGAAGCAGAGCCAGCTGGTACAGGAAAAGGACCACCTGCGTGGTGAGCACAGCAAGGCCATCCTGGCCCGCAGCAAGCTCGAGAGCCTGTGCCGAGAGCTGCAACGGCACAACCGGTCCCTCAAGGTAGGGCAGAGAGCAGGGTTGAATTTGCTTTGAATTCACTGGTTGGTGGTGGTGGTGGTGGTGGTTCTGGTGGTTCTGGTGGTTGTGGTGGTGGTTACGTGCCCTCAAGTTGGATCTGACTCAGAGACCCATTTACAACAGAACGAAACACTCCCCAACACTGTGCTGTGCTCAGCACTATTGTCAGTACTTATCTGCTCTTCATAAGATTTTCAATGGGGGACTGTTTGAGGAATGGATTGTCAAATCCTTCCTAGCCTGTGGCATCTGGTATTCCCAGGCAGTCTCTCATCCAAGGACTAACTAGGTCGACCCTGCTTAGCTTCCAAGATCAGGTGGGATCAGATGCCAGGGTGCTGTGGCTGCATACGGTGTTTGGTAGGGTTTCCCATTAAAAAGTAGATTGGTCAAGTGTTGTGCTGCACACCTGGAATCCCAGCAGCTTGGGAGGCTGAGACAGGAGGGTGGCAAGTTCAAGGCCAGAGGCAGCCTGCGTAACCTAGACCCAGATTCAAAAAATAAAAAGTGAAAAATAGGCTAGGGGTGCAGATCAGTGGTAGAGCCCTTGCAAAGCGTGTATGAGACCCTGGGTTCAACCCCTCAGTAGTGGGAGGAAAAAAAATAATTAGGATCACAGTGTAGAAATACACTCCCTGGGGTGGGGGTGTGGCTCAGTGGTAGAGCACTTGCCTAGCATGCATGAGGCCCTGGGTTCTATTCCCAGCATCACAATAGAAAATATATATATATTCCCCATTAATGCTTCATGTTCAAGAGAACTGTTACTTCTTGACATGTACTTACATTAGATATGGTAAAGACTAAGATGATAAGAAAACCTTGAATGCAATAGCCTCAGTATTTCTCAGATAGCATTCCCCTGATGTGTCAGTCAGCTTTTCCTCTCTGTCACAAATACTTGAGATATTCATCTTGTGAAGAGAAGAGGGTGATTTTGGCTCATAGTTTTGGAAGTTCTAGTCCATGATCCAGTTGATTCATTGCCTTTAGGCCTCTGGCAGGAGAGAATGGTAAAGAACATGGTAGGAATGTATGACAGAACAAAACTACTCACCTCGGCCCTGAAGCAAAAGGTAGGGTAAGAGACCAGAGACCCACTATCTCTAAGGGCACACTTCAGTGACCTAAAAACTTCTCACAAGGCCACCTCCAAATAGTGTCATGGTGGGGCCAACCCTTTACTACATAAACCTTTGGAGGACCTTAAGATACAAAGTGTAGCACCTGGTAAGCAGAGACCTAGCACTTGTCCCAGAGGTGAGTCAGCCAGGATCCTGGGTGCTTCCCACATGGTGCCTCTGCTGGGACAATCTGGTTAATGCCTACTCACTGCCATGACCTCCAGTTGTGAATATACAGTATTTTGCAACTTGTTTTGTTCATTTAACTTTTAGTCTGTCTGTCTTTTAAAACATAAACAACATAAATTTGTTTTTTGTTTTTTGTTTGTTTTTGTTTTGGGGGGTTTTGTTTGTTTGTTTGTTTTCCCTCTCCGTACTTGAGGGTTGAACCCAAAGCCTTGCACATACTTTGCAAGTGCTCTGCCTCTGGGCTGTACCCCCAGCCCATTTTTTTTTTTATCTTGAGTCAAGGTCTCACTAAGTTTACCCATGCTGCCTCTGGCCTCAAACTCAAAATCCTCATGCCTCCACCTCCGGAGTGGCTGGGATTACAAGCATTAGTCACCATGCCCGGCTAAACAACATAAATTTGTTAAAAATGATAAAAGTATTTTTAAAAGGTGTAGTAAGTAGTTGTCCACTCTCCTCAATTCTGATGCCCAGCGTTTATTTCACCTGTGTGAAATATACCTGCTTATATTTAAATACAGCCTTCTGACTTTCTTCTTGAAATGTAAAATCTTACATACAGGTTTATTTGTGTGTTGGGTTGCTGTGTAGCCTGGCTGGTCTCAAACTTGTAATCTTCCTGCCTCAGCTTCCCAAGTAGCTGGCTTATAGGCATGTACCACTGCTCCTGACTCAAAAGTTTTAGGGCTTTTTTGTTGGATTTTTTTGTTTTTTGTATTTTTTGTTGTTGCTTTATTGGTTTTTTTTTGTTTGTTGGGGTTCTTTGTTGTTTGTGTTTTCCAGTGCTGGGGATCACACCTAGGGTCTTGTACATGCTAGGCAAGTGCTCTACCACTGAGCTACATCCCCAGGTACCTCCAGCCTTTGTTTGGGGCATTATTGGGGGATAAAACCCAGAGCCTCATGCATGCTAGGCAATTGCTCACTACTGAACTGCACTCCTAGCCCCATTTTATTCTTTCCATTTTGAGAGGATCCCACTAAACTACACAGCCTCCCTCTGGCCTCAAAATCCTGCCTTGGCCCCCCTGAGTAAGTGGGATTACAAGCAAGTGCTATAGCACCTGGCTGGTTTTTTGAGACAGGGTTTAGCGGTGTAGGTCAGATTGGCTTAGAACTCACCATGTGGCCCAGGCTGGCCTTGAACACACAATCCTCCTGCCTCTGCTTCCTCAGTCCTGGGATGACAGATGTGTACCACTACACCCACTTCACATACAGGGTTTTTTTGTTTTTGTTTTTTTTGTTTGTTTGTTTTTTCCTGTTTTTTCAGTACTGGGAGTTTGAACTCAGAGCCTTGCACATGCTAAGCAGATGCTCTACCACTGGGTTGTGCCCCGACCCCCCTTTTATTTTTCCTTTTGAGACGAGGTCTCGCTAAGTTGTGTAGGCTTCCTCTGGCCTTGAACTCAGGATCCTCTTGCCTCAGCTCCCAAGTCGCTGGGATTACAAGTATGTCCAACAGTACCTGGCACATAGAAATTTCTTAATTGAAATTATTACACTTGTATTGTTTTATATCCTATTCCTTTTTCTCACTTTATCTAACACCTCTCATTTCATGTATAGCCAGCTCTTTCTTTTTAATAGCATTATTGAGTGGATATACTATATTTTATCACTGTCCTGGTTAAGATATTTTGAGGTTGTTTCTAATTTTTCACTATTACATATGGAGCTGCAGTGAAAATTCTTGTTATATATATCCCTGACCAGTTATGTAGAATTTATCTGTAGAATAAATCTCAGAAGTGAAATGTCTGAGTCAAAGAATATGCAAATTTTAAATTTTGTTAGATTTTTCTAGATTGCCTTCCAGTGAGGGGGCCATGTACTTCCCATCAACAATGTCTGATTATATAATTCTACACAATCCTATCAACCCTGGGTATTACTGAATTTTTCAGCTTGGTCTCTGCAGGGACAAAAGCACATTAAAACAAGAATACTTAATCTGAAATCAGAAAAAAATATACTTCAGGAGATCCAGACTGCTCAGAATGGCACTTAATGTGTATGCCTGTTTTTTTCCAGGAGACAATCTCATTTGCTGTCACCTATTACAGAGGAGTGTATTAGAAAACCCCACTGCAGAACAGCCTGGAGCCAGGCATTCCTCATTTTGGCAGTAGGGAGGGCTGTTAGCACAGACCATCTATGGGCTAGTTGGGGGCCCCTTCGTGCAGCTGGGTGGGGAGCAGTGGGTGATAGTGCTGGGCCTGGCTTCTCTGCCCAGGAAGAAGGTGTGCAGCGGGCCCGAGAGGAGGAAGAAAAACGCAAGGAGGTGACCTCACACTTCCAGGTGACACTAAATGACATTCAGCTACAGATGGAACAGCATAACGAGCGCAACTCCAAGCTACGCCAAGAGAATATGGAACTGGCTGAGAGGCTCAAGAAGCTGATTGAACAGTATGAGCTGCGTGAGGAGGTGAGGTTGTTGTGGACAGTGGTCATGACCAGCAGATTGTGAGGCTCCATCAGGCATGGGAGTGGCACTCTTCAAGCTTCATCCTTTTCTTCCTCCTGCTTCCTTGAAAAGAGAGTAGTGCTGGGCGCGGTGGCACACCCCTGTAATCCCAGTGGCTTGGGAGGCGGAGGCGGGAGGATCGCAAGTTCAAGACCAGAGTCAGTCTGCATAACTTAGCGAGACCTTGTCTCAAAAAAGTAAAAAAAGGGGGGGGGGCTGGGGTCGCAGCTCAGTGGTTCAGCACTTGCAAAGCATGCAGGCGCGAAGCCCTGGGTTCAACTCCTAGTACCACAAAAAAAAAAAAAGAGAGAGAGAGTAGTGTTGTCATTCCTCATAAAAGAGGAACTGGAGTGTGGAGAGGAGACTCAGCTGTAGCCACACTGTCCATAATGCTTCGTCCCAGATGTCTGGGCCAGGTGTACATACAACCATTCTAATTCTCCAAAGGCAGCACCAAGTCCTTTCTGCTCATGTATGCTGCCTTTGGAGAAGGAAGCACAGGTTCACCAGTCCTTGTATTTTCTCTCTTACATCCCCATCTGACACGTTCAGGTGTTCCCACCTGCCCCTTCTGAGCCTCTAAACCTCAGATCATAGTCGACTGCAACTGTCTTCATGATACCTCTCCTTTCCCATCCAGAAAAGAAATTGGATTCCTCACATCCCTTATTTCATTAAGTCCAGGGAACTTTACCTTTGAAGTAGCACTTGAGTCCATCACCTTCTCCATCCCACTCCTTGACCTGATCTAGTCCCCTAGGGCTTCTCCAGCAACATGAACAGCCATTCTTGCACATATCTAGTCTTCATCTGTCGAGACAGAAAATCAGGATGGGGGTGTAGCTCAGTGGTATAGTGCTTGCCTAGCATGTGCAAGACCCTGGGTTGGTCCCCAGCACCACAAAAGAAGGAGGGGAGGAAAAGAAGGAAGGAGTGGCAAATCTCTGTCAACTGAGCTAGGTTGTGTAGAAATATTGTTTTTGCTCTTCCCATTTACAAGGGAGTCACGCCTGGGGGTGTAGATTAGTGGTAGAGTGCTTGCCTAGCGTGCACAAGGCCCTTGTGCTTGCCTATATCTGATTCACTAGGAGAAAAACCAGGGCCAGTGAGGAAGTTGACCTTCCACCCGGGGCTTACATCCAGTGGTACTCATGCAAGTCAGCATGTTAAATTAAGATTGAAATGGGAGGCTGGGTGAGGTGCTCTGGTCTCTGTAGATGGGACCTCCCTGCGCCCCTGGGCTTCCTTGAAAAAGGGAAATCCTGACAAGCAGACCCCACCCACTAATTTTCTACAGCATATCGACAAAGTCTTCAAACACAAGGACCTGCAGCAACAGCTGGTAGACGCCAAGCTCCAACAGGCCCAGGAGATGCTGAAGGAGGCAGAGGAGCGGCACCAGCAGGAGAAGGACTTTGTGAGGCTTAGGCCCCAGGGGCTGAGGTGGGAGGCGTGAGGAGGTGGGCTGGATTCTGCTTATTTTGGAGTGGAATTTGTATGGATGGGAGAAGTTCTGCCTGGCCAGTTCAGTCACTGATTGCCTAGACAGCAGTCTGGGAACAGGCAGCCCTCAGTGGGTCATGTGCTTATGGCTAAAGAAGGCCAAACGCAGTCCTTGGGGACTTCTGATATGGTCCGGGGTCCTGTCTTGGAAATAGCTCCTGAAAGAAGCAGTGGAATCCCAGAGGATGTGTGAGCTGATGAAGCAGCAGGAGACCCACCTGAAGCAGCAGGTGAGACAATGTGGAACCTGACCCTGGGCCTCAAAGGTGCCATCACTCGGTCACATCCTCAGGGGAGTGAAACAAGACCTTCATTCTAGGGTTGGCTCTGCCCCAACTGCTATGTGACCTCAGTTGAGTCTTTGTCCCTGCTGTGCCTGCCCAGCACCTGTGTGGTGGTGACCAGGTAGTTAGATGAGCTCAGAGGACTTTGTTCCTAGCTCAGAAGTGTTGTGTTGTTTTTGAGGTGGTGGGAACACAATGGGTTTTTTGTTGTTTTTTTTTTTTTTTTAAAGATGGAGTCTCAGCCAGGCATGGTGGTACATGCCTGTAATCCCGGCGACTCTGGAAGCCAAGGCAGGAGGATCCCAAGTTCCAGGCCAGAGGCAGCCTGTATAATTTAGTGAGATCCATTCTCAAAATAAAAAGTAAAAAATGTGTTGGGGCTGCAGCTCAGTGGTAGAACACTTCCAAAGCATACGTGAAACCCTGGGTTTTAGCCCCATACCAGAAAAAAAAATTTTTTTTTAAAGAGACAGTGTTTCAATATGTTGAAGTCACCCAAATCCTACTTTCCAGGCTTAGCATTCAGTAGAACTGTTGGGTCAAAGGGCCAAGGAGATATCTGAGTGTTTTGACCAGAATGCCTTCCAGGGAAGCTCAGTCTTACCTGTGGGGTTCTTTCTCACCCAGCTTGCCCTGTATACAGAGAAGTTTGAAGAGTTCCAGAACACACTTTCCAAAAGCAGTGAAGTATTCACCACATTCAAACAGGAGATGGAAAAGGTAACGATGGTCCAGGCCAGGTGTGGCTGCAGTGGTACAAGCCACTTCATTCAGAATTGAACATGGGGTCTGCCTCCAGAAAACCACAGCCATGGGGTTCCTCAGAGGAGCTATTCACAGTAACTGATTAATATGAAAGTGGGGTAGTTAGGCGGTCTTGTCATTTCTTTAGTCACTGGTTTGTTTTGTTTTGGTGGGGTGGTGTTTTTTCTCTCATTGTGTCCTGGATTTTGGAGCTGGGGATTAAAGGCAGGGCATTGTGCATGTTAAGCATACACTCTTCTACTGAGCTACACTCCCAGCCCCAGTGATACACTTTTAGCTTGAGAATTTCTGGTGATCAGGTGGCACAGATACAATGATCATTACCCACTTTGGAGCCAGATGCACCAACAGTCCTGCTCTGACATTTTCCTTCTATCTGTCATATAACTCAGATGACTAAGAAGATCAAGAAACTGGAGAAAGAAACTACTATGTACCGGTCCCGGTGGGAGAGCAGCAACAAGGCCCTGCTTGAGATGGCTGAGGAGGTGATTCAAGGGTGACTGGAGTTGGGGGGCAGGGGATGAAGTTATGTGCATCAGGCCTATTCCTCTATCGTCTCAAAATCAGTGATGCTGTGGGTATGAAGTGGAGCTATGATTCCTCTGCATGTCTGTCCAAGTCTAAAGGCAATGCCAGCTATCTCTCCAAGGGAAGTGGCCAGCCCCATGATAGGTCTGAAGTGGAACCCAAGGGAGCAAATAGAAGAAAGGGCGAAGGAGCAGAGAAGACCCTGTGTGCCAGTGACGCTTGTAGCTAAAATGCAGAACAACCCAGATAATTTGTGACTTCTTGACCTGAAACTAACATAGGTGGAGTAGCCTGTGCAAGCCAGATTTGGCAAGCAGGTTTGGTATGTTTTTGTTTTGGGGGCTTTTGTAGTAGTTGGGGGTTGAACCCACGGCCTTACACATACTTTACAATGCAAGTGCTCTGCCACTGGGCTGCACCCCCAGCCTATTTGTTTGTTTGTTGTTTGTTTATTGAGTCAGGTTCTCACCAAGTAACATAGGCTGCCTGTAGTCTCTCAAACTGGTGATCCTCCTGCCTGTGCCCCCGAGTCACTGAGATTACAAATGTGTACCACTGCACTGTTGTTTTGCTTTGCTTTGTTTTGCTTTGCTTTGCTTTTTTGCTGTTGTATTTGGTTTCAGGGGTTGGGGAGATTGTTTTTCCTGAATGTTTTAAATACGCCATTTCTTTGAACTTTCTATTAAGACCTGAGGTTGGTGTTAGTAGTCCTCTGTTTTACAAATAACATAAGCTCAAAAACCAAGTACTTTGCTAAGGTCAACTGGTAGGTGACTGGAGGAATACATTGTCTGACCTCCAAGCCATGCCCTTTGTCTGTACCACACTGCCCCCAGCTAACAGCCAAGTCATGCCATACATCAGGGCTGTTTACTAGAAGGGGCTAGCTTTTGCTTCCAGGCTACTTGAAGTGTTTCCCACCAGTGGTCATGTTGAGATGGGGACTGCTGGGATAGCACTGAAGGCCTTGTTTCTCTCTCCAGAAAACACTCCGAGACAAAGAGCTGGAAGGCCTGCAGGTGAAAATCCAGAGGCTGGAGAAGTTGTGCCGGGCACTGCAGACAGAGCGCAATGACCTGAACAAGAGGGTACAGGACCTGAGTGCTGGTGGCCAGGGCCCCCTCACTGACATTGGCCCTGAGCAGAGGCCAGATGCCACCACTGCCTCCAAGGAACAGAATGGCGAGGGGCCTGGGGCTCAAGTATCCAGCTTCCCAAGGGCCACAGAAGCTCCTGGCTGCCCAGGAGCACTGAGCACAGAAGCATCAGGCCAAACAGGGCCCCAGGAGCCCACCTCTGCCACTGCCTAGAGATCCTGGTGCTTGGGGCATGCTGAGAGGGGAGCAGCAGCCCAGCCAAGCCTAGCCCACACAAAGTTCCCACACTGAGCAGTCCCCATGCTGAAGCCAGGATGTTCTGGGCTGGCTGGCGTCTGACACTTACAAATTTTAGATTTTGTGGGTCAGTTTTACATAAATGGGGCATGTGCAAGGCCTCATACAGTATATCTCTAAGTGTACAGTGGGCTTGCACTGGGGGATATACAGATGAAGTCAGTGGCTCCTCTGTGAGCTGAAGAGCCTTACAGAGGAGTTGTCATCTGTGACCTCCACAGTGAGCTGCCATCCCAGTGAGCTAGCAGGTCAAGTGATTTGAGCATTTCCCTGCCTGATTTGAGGCTCAGCCGCTCTCAGCCCTTCAGAGCTCATGACAAGTGATACACCCAGGCCTAGACTCCGTTCTTTTGTGAGCAGGACTGAGGCAGTTTGGGCTCTTCTATCTCCCCTGGAGGCTTCATTGCTTCTCTTGACCTAGGAGTGGTGTCCCTGGGCAGAGCGTTGGTGGGGCACTTGGAGTTGGTAGTTGAACTGTTTTCCTGCCTAAGAGAAGGGACCTGGAGGATGTTTCTGTGTGGGATGGTGCACTGGTCAGCAGCTCCTGGGGCACCACTTCCCCTGCCCTCTGGTAGTTCCAGGACCAGGCCAGTGTTGCTTTTCAGTAGCCTTATCATTCACAGGTGCCTCAAGCCTGCACAAATGATTGACAAGAGATCACCCAAAGGATTCTTACTGAAAGTTTTTTGTTTTGCACGTGACAGTTTATATTGAGAATCTTCAGAGGAAGGAAGAGGGATGCTGTAGCAGTGTTCTCACGTGCCTGGCCTCCAGTGCCCCACCCATCACTACCCCATCTGGCTCCTCTTGCTGCTTTGGTGCTGAGGTTTCCTGTTTGGGAAGATTGGGTTATTAACAAAAAGAAAAGAAAGGGCTTCTGGTGACTTTGCCACATGCTTGCCTATGGGTTTCAGTTCTGGGAGGCTACCACTGATTCCCAGCACCACCATGTCCATGTAGCAATTGCTAGGTCCCAGGTCCAGATGCCCTCTTTGCTTTAGGGGTTCACTTTTGCTTCCTACCCGTAACCACATCCAAATGGGCAGTCCTTGAGATTTGCCCTAGTGCCATTTCCTGGTACCTCTTTGCCCAAGAAATAAGAGCCTTCCTTGGGATTCTGCTTTCTATGTGGGAACCCTCAGCTGTTGTCTGACAGGAAAAGAATGAATGTCAATAATAGACTAAGCCCAAGAAATCCCCATAATGGCTGCAGGCAGTTGTATTTGCTTCCCTATTCCCCTAGTATGTATTAGTATGTTCTGTGTGTAGCAACTATGCTGCCAGGGTGTTAGCCAGTCTTTGCATGGAGCAGTTTTCTAGGGCAACAGAACAAGTCTCAGAAGCAGGGTTGTGCTGGGCTGGAGTTAAAGTGCCCATCTGTAGCTAGGCCTCCACTTCAGTGAGCTAAGGGAACCACAGACCCAGATAGGATGGGTGGGGTTATGCTTCTTGTTATATTTGAACTAGTTCATTGTTCTGCAGGTCCCTTCATCTTCCAAAGCTAGCCCTTAACTTAAATCCCCCAGGTAAATAGGTTTGTGAAGAACATTACATATTCCTGAATCGTGTTGCAACTTAGACCAGAAATGGCAAATTAATCCCTCCTTGCACCCCCACTGATCCATTTCAGAATGCTTTCTGCTACCCTGGAATATCCTTAATTCATTCAGGATGCCCCAGCTGCAATATGAGTATTGAGACCTTGCCATCCCTGGCTGAGATTTGTTCTCCTGTGGAGAAGTGTTTCCCAAGGTCTTTTTCTTCCCTTTGAAGTCCCTATATTTGGCATGGTACCCACCTCTTCCTGCTCTAGTAAAGCTTTCTCCCTCCCCCAGCTCCTGTGCTAGGTGAGGTACATAAACTGCCAACCCTACAGGGTTTACTGGGCTACAGAGGTGCAAGGAGGGGCCAGAGAGATCTGTCTACCCTCTTGGAGAAAGTGGAAAGGCCTACAGGGCCTACATAATCACCTGCCTCACATCAGCTACCTCTTCATACCCAAGGGGGGTTGGGGCTGTTGGATCTTGGTGTGATGGGATGAGAGGCTACAGCATGAGGGTGGTCCTAGATTAGATAGAACCTTGGCTCTGAGCTCTTCATTTCTAGGCACCCAAGCCAATCTGTAAATGGGGAGCTCTTTCTTTTCTATTCCTCTCCATTGACCAAATCTTAGCAGTCATTGCAGCTGCTTTGCTTGCTCTGCTTTCCAAAGTCAGCCCAGGAGCCTGGGCCAGATGCAGAGGAGATAGCCTGTCTGTGAGGGCCAGTGCCTTCCTCACCCAGGTGAGTTTCGTGCACATGACCTCAGTTTTAGGACCAAGAGCTGTGTTGGTTTCTTAGATTATTAGATTTTCCTCCAGGGGACCATAGAAGGTAAAGCTTGGAGCCCAGGGCTTTGGCTGTGCCAGCAGTAACTCATGTTCAGGACCTTGTCCAGTTGAGACTTTCACGCACACCTTGTCAGCCGCACTTTTTATTTGTCTTTTGTTTTCCATGACGTTTTTGGACCATGGGCCAAGCTCAGGCACTTTCTATAAGAATGTTATTCTGTAAAAATGGTTATTTAACCTTCCCCTGCCTCCATTGTAGTTGCCCTGCTGAGGGCAGAGCCAGAGGCCAGTGGAGCTACCAAGATGTCTGTGGAGAGGCTGAGGCCTGCAGAGTCCTGCTCCAGCCCTCCCACCTTGTGTAGCACAGAGGTAGTCAGCCAGGTACCTGCCTGGGGGAGGGGGACTGCCTGCTCCTGGAACTGCTTTCCTTACTGCCCAGCTGGGCAACGAGACTTTCTGAAATCTAGCCGGCAGCTTTTCTTTTCCTTTCCCTTTTTTTTTTTTTTTTTTTTTTTAATTGTCTCCTTCGGTATTCACAATAGCCAGGGACTTGATATTTGTATTTTACATCACATTAATAAAGAGTCTGTTGCCTTACTTGTTTCTGTCCTGACCCGTGTGGTCATTTGATATTTCTAGATCCATCTGGTCTCTGTTGTCACTGGGTTGTCTGGATCTGCTGCAAAGTGTTCATGGCTATGCCCTGATTTCCTTCATCTTCCAGAGTGCCTTCCTGTGTTCTGTGTTCTAGCAGTCACCACAAGTTAAGGACATTGACAGATGAGTTTGAGTTGCCTTTGCCCTTAGCAAAGTCAGCAAGATGTTCATATATGTAAGAGCATCAGGGAGAATTTAATTCTTTGATTTCAGAACAAAAGCCTGGCATGGTGGTGTATTCTAGAACCTGGGGTAGGAGGGTTTCAAGTTCCAAGACCAGCATGAGCTACATGGCAAGACTGTCTTAAAGAAAAGAAGCACCGGGCATGGTGGCGCATGCCTATAACCCCAGCGGCTCGGGAGGCAGAGGCAGGAGGATCGCAAGGTCAAGACCAGAGGCAGTCTGCATAACTTAGCGAGACCCTGTCTCAAAAAGTAGAAAAAAAATGGGCTGGGGGCACAGCTCAGTGGTCCAGCACTTGGCTCAACCCCCAGTACCACAAAAAAAAAAAAAAAAAAGAAAAGAAGAAAAAAAAAAAATAGCCTCTGGGGACCCAGGCTAGTGAGGGTAAAAGGTACTTTCAGATATAAAAAGGCCAGTGGTGCTAACAGGACCAGGTAGAATTTCAACTTCATTTAATAATCATGGTTGCCTGGGAATGCAGATGTTAGAGGGCGAGGGAGGAGGTGAGGCTGAGTCCTAGAGATTGTGTATCACGCCACAGAATTTGAGCCCAGTGGGAAGGCAGGGAGGACCCATTAAAGGTGTTCAAAGAGGACAGTGATAGGGCCCATGAGTAAGGCAAAGAAGGGAGACCAGAGAGTTAGGCATAGGCTACCCGAGGTGGGTGGAAACATCATTATTGCTATTGGGTCTGTGCTGTGGGCAGTTTCCCTCAGCACTAACCCACCCAAGGGGATGTACAAGGACCTACAGATTCCTTTGCTTTTGGGGATTCCTTGATGATAAGACTACATTCTACATTTAGCTGGTTTCTTATCCCTATTAACTCCCTGGGAAAAAAGCTGAGGCTCCCATATGGATGATATCCCGCTGGTGGCCTCACCCAGCACCATAACAACTCTGGGGCCTGAGTTGAATGGTATGCAGTGAACGCCCAGCAAATGCCAGAGGCAACCTGAACGTCCTTCTTGCCTATTCAGGTAGATGAAGCCACCCTCTCACTGGCTTTGACAGCACAGCCTCTGCCCCTTCTAGCCAGGGTCCTAATGGACTGATAATATTCCCGGGCTGATGAGGAGATACTGTCCCAATTTCAGGAGCTTCCAAGCAAAGCAGCTCTGAGGAGACCTCTGGCTCCCCTGGGAAGCAGCTGAGAATGGGAACTCCAGAGGTGCTCTGGGCACTCTGCCACTTTGCTGGAGAAGCCCTTGTACCATTCTAGTATCTCTGATAGGAGAGGAAAGGGACATTCCTGTTGTCCTCCCTCAGAGCCCATTACTGAAAGGTCCTGAATTACTCTCCCCTACTGGAGCAGTCTGAGAAAGGGGGAAAAAACACTGCACAGCTGCCTGCAGAAGCAGCGCCTCTCTTATCAACTCAGCCAGAGGCCCTGCCCAGGGCAAGGGGAGGATGGCAGGGTGGCTGTGCACACTGCCTTGGGCCAGTTAATTTGAGGCTGTTGGGGAGCCTAGCCAAGGATGTAACTCCTACAGCAGATGCTGCTCTCCCAGCCTGAGCCAGCAGCCTTTGCCAAAGTCTTTAAATAGCTGCTCCATTGATCATCTTTCTCCAGCAGTCCTGGGAGAGCCTCCTGCAGGCACACTGGTTTCCTTTCTGGGTAAGGGAGGCAGATGCCAAGGAATCTTAAGGTCTCCCTCTGACTTAGTGCTTCCCACACCTGTCTCCTAAGCTTGGGAGATGGGGAGGGATCTTGTCACTTCATCAGCACTTACCAGCTACCCAGTGGGTGTGGCGGGGAGAGTGGTATTGCCTAGGAATAACTGTTGGCTTACTTTCAGTAAAAAGGGGGGACAATTACAATCATGACTCTGGGTTATGAGGGTTAAATCTACATAAAATGTTTAAAGGGGACCTGAATACCTGGTTGTCTTTACTCATTTCTTCTGGCTTCTGCTGCTTATGCCTGTATGCTTGCATGTGTTTCTCATTGTGTGTGTCTGTCTCTCTCTCTCTCTCTATCTCTCTCCATCCCCTCCTTTTCTCTCTTTTTTCTCCCAGTCGCCTGCAGCCATAGCCCTGTGGCATCCGATCCCATCAGATCCCATCAGATCTCGGAAGCTAAGCAGGGTCGGGCCTGGTTAGTACCTGGATGGGAGACTGCCTGGGAACACCAGAAGCTGTGGGCTTGGGAGAAGGACCTGGCAACCCCCTCCCAAAAATCAATCTGCCATTGAAAACCCTATGAACAGCAGAGAAGCACTGACAATAGTGTTTCCCCTGTTGTACAGAGGGTCGCTATGAGTCGGGTACCAGACTCCACGGCACCTAACAACAACAACAACAACCCTCCCAGTCTCCCTCCTTTCCCCTCTCTCTCTCCTCCCTCTCTTCTTCCCTGCCTCCTGCTGACAAAGCTGCCACCATTTTGGAAGGGATAGAACTTGCCCTCCAAAAGTGATGGGAAAAAGAAAGCACTTCACATCCATATCACACGACCATCACGGTCACCTTAGTTCAAGCCGGAAGTAAGGTGAGGGGAACAGTTTAGCCAACGTGGGGACGCTCCTCTCATTGTGCTCCATCTCAAACCCCAGAAACAGCTACTTTCTCTTTAAATGCAAATCACCTCCAGCCAGTTTAGCTCCCACCCTCTGGTGTTCCCGGGAGAAGAGTGCGAGGGCGCAGGGAGCTTGCACCGAAGCTCCACTCCAGACCCCAAACCTCCAGGTCAGTTGCCCCGGGGTGCCGGGGAATGGGTGAGTGACGCAGAGGGGCGGGGTGATGCTTCTGACGTTCCTTTTCTGAGGCAGGCGATCAAGCTGAGCGATCCTTAAGGGACTCGGCTTTGGGGCTGAGCGTGGGAAATGGATCTCGGGTAGCCCGGCCGCTCCTGCCCTAGTTCTGTCTAGTCCCTCATTGGCTCACGCAGCTGCATGGAGGCAGAAGATGCACCCCCAGGTCCCATTCTCCAAGCCGCAAAGCCATTCTGTGCCAGCCAGCTAGGTGCCAACTTAAATGCTTATGCTGCCCTCCCCGCCCCCCACCACCCGCACCACGGTTCCAGAATGTGGTCAGGCTTGGTGGCATCAGTCTGGAGTGAGACCTCTGGAAAGGACGCCAGCAGATGAGAGGATTAGGCGGTGCGGCTGGATGGGAGGCTGGCTAAGCTGTGCCAGCCACAGGCGCAGCCATTGTTAGAGGCCCAGGGAGCCTGCTGCCTGACCACCCACCCCAGGGACTTTCTTACTGGAAAAGGTGAAGTGGCCTAAGTTGTCCTGGGGAACTTCTGGGAGTCCCTGGCATTTACTATTGGGCATGAGGTGGAAGAAGAGGGATGCTAATGTTTGAGGCTGAGGCCCACAATGAGTCCTGCCTGTGCCCTGCCTTCTGTCATCCCTGGTGACTGCTGCTTGACAGTTGGACCTTTCTAGGCGCCCCCTCCTCACCTTGGTCATCTCTCATGTTGATAGGATTGGTCAGCATCTACTGAAGCAGTTATGATAAACAGAGTGGGGCATAGTTAAGACACCCCAATCCTGAACTGGGCTCCTGCCAGCTCATATCCACCCAGCCTCCTGGTGCATTTCCTCTCCAGCCCTGCCCTCTTGGCCACAGGAAACCCCAGCAGCATCAGGATTACTGGGTCTGGTGTAGCCTTTTCAGGCAGGGCCTAGGTTCTCAGGCAGAAAGAGGCCCTTGGAAGGTCCTTCTGATGAACTGCACAATCCCAGCAGCAGGCACTGACATCCGGTCCTGTACAGGCAAGCCGACAGAGACGCTAACAGTTGTGAGAGGAAAACTTGGGAAGTCCCAGGGCCCTTCCTTTGCAGCTCTCAGAGGTTGCAGGGTGATGGGATGACTTTGCCTCTCACTGTCTCAGTGGGGTTGCTTTCCTTCACAGGCCCAAAGCCCAGCCAGCCCCAATGGATGATAAAAAGAAGAAACGGAGTCCCAAGCCCTGCCTGACCCAACCAGCCCAGGCCCCAGGCACACTACGCAGAGTCCCTGTGCCCACCAGCCACAGTGGCTCCTTGGCCCTGGGACTCCCTCATCTGCCATCCCCCAAGCAGCGGGCCAAGTTTAAGAGGTGAGTATAGAAGAGAATCAGGGTCAGGAGGGAGGGCCCCCAACTCTGAGCTGAGCACTGACAAGAGAAAGGCATGGGGACAGCGGTGGGGTTCAACCTTTACTACTAAGCAATAATTGATGCTTCCCTGGAGCTGGCCCCTGCATACTCAGAAATGATCTATACCCACTGCCTACCCTCAAGTGCATGGAGAAGAGTCCAAGTGGGTCTCAGATCACACAGTGAGAGGCTGTACCTTGGAGGAGTGCCAGGAAATGATAGTCAAAGGAGTCTGCCAGACACACTGAAGAGGCAAGAATGTTCTAGGCTGAGAGGCTTGCTTGGCATAAAAATGAAAGAAAGGTACTGCCTGGAAAGTTTAAGGAACCACAGGTGGTTTGGGAGCCATACAGTGTTAGGGAACAAGAGATGTTGAGGGGATACCTGGGTGCACAATTTGAATTCTCTGCTGATTTTTTTAAATGATGAGAATTTGCATCTACCCTATAATGTGTCCATGTTTGTACCCACCAAATACAATGTGTTCTTTCTCCAGTTCCAAATGAAATCACTTTGCACACCACCTCCCTGAGAAGCATGTTTGTGGACAGCTACAGTAGGGTGTACCTGAAGCTCAGGGCTGGGGAGAGAATAGTAAGAAATACAACTGGACAGGAAGGAAGGCCAGGTTGGCAAGGGAATTCATTGTTATCCTGAGGCAATGGAAAATTCAAAACAGTTTCTAGAAGAGGGACTGAAAGATTTTGAGGGGAGGTAAGATAGCTTTGTTTTTGTTGCTGCTTTAGTGGCAATTAAAGAGCAACTATCCCAAATTCACGGAGGCTAAGGCTTATCCCGGGTCACAGGAGGATAAGTGAGGCTGTCAGACAGGAACCCCTTGCAGGCTCTGCTTTGGCTGTGTCATTAGCAGAAAGAGACTCCTTTTTGACCTCTTACCTTCTCTTCCCCTCCCTCACTCCTCTCTCTCTACCTATCCTAGTGCCCAGGGCAGGGCCAGAAGAACAAATCTCCATGTGTGTTGATGAATGGATGAGTAGATGAATTAGGGCAGACAGATGGCACAGGAGATACAGGGTGCCTGGTTGCCCCCACCCTGTGACCATGGTCATGTCCATCCCACCCAGAGTAGGCAAGGAGAAATGCCGCCCCGTGCTGGCCGGAGGTGGGGGCAGCTCTGCAGGCACACCCCTGCAGCACTCCTTCCTGACTGAGGTGACTGATGTCTATGAGATGGAAGGGGGACTGCTGAACCTGCTCAATGATTTCCATTCGGGCCGGCTGCAGGCCTTTGGTGAGTTCTGAGGCTGCACGGAGAGGGGTTGTGGGTGGGGCTGGAGATCCTGGTCTCTGGGGCATGGCTTGGGCCAGGGTCCCAGGCTGGCTCCCAAGGCTCAGACAGGTGCTGTCCAGGGAAGGAATGCTCCTTTGAGCAGTTGGAGCACGTGCGGGAGATGCAGGAGAAGCTGGCCCGGCTGCACTTCAGCCTGGACGTGTGTGGGGAGGAGGAGGACGATGACGAGGAAGAGGATGGGGTCCCTGAGGGGTTGCCTGAGGAGCAGAAGAAGACAATGGCCGACCGAAACCTGGACCAGCTGCTTAGTAATGTGGGTCATTAAGCTGGGCACTTTGGATCCCAGGGGCACCAGGGGTTGGGGAGGTTCATGCTCCCAGGGCTATTACTGGCTCCTGGTGAAAAGGTGGGGGTGCATGGATCCAAGAGAGCCCCTCAATATCTACCAGAAGAGGGCCCACAGAGCATCCAGGATTTGTTTTGGTCCCCCTCATGAGAGAAACCTCCCTTTCTCTTTGTTAACAGCTGGAAGATCTTAGCAATTCCATGTATCCTTTCTAAAGCAACTTGACAGGGTGTCTCCCAGGTAAGGGAGACTCCCTCCAGGAGTCCTCACACATAACCAACACCCCTACCTCCAGTAGTCCTCTTGACTCAGAACTAGCCACAAAGTGCCCCTACCCTGGTAGAGGAATGTAGAGATTCCCAAAAACCAGGAGAAAGGTGGATCTAGGGAATATGTTTCACCTCCTGACCAAAATTTTTGCAAGTACTTTAGCTGACACCCATAAATGCCAAAGCTTGTCTGACATCCTCCTACCCTTTCAGCATTGAACAATTTTTACTAACTTAGGCTATAATCTCATATAGTTCTGTCAGAAAAAAGTCTCTCTCTCTCTCTCTCTCTCTCTCTCTCTCTCTCTCTCTCTCTCTCTCTCACACACACACACACACACACACACACACACACACACACACCCCAATCCACAGTTTGTCTCAGGGATCCAGCCCGTTTGACCTGCATGATTTGGATGGAAGGAGAGGGCACAAATGACCTAGTTGGAAGGGCAGCCACAGTGGGCTGAGGGTGCAGATCAATGGTAGAGCTGATGCTTGACAGGTGTGAGCCCCTGGATTCAAGCCCCAGCACCACCCACACAAAGAGGGGCATGTTGGGACTGTCGCCTCAGACCATCCACAGCCCTTTGCCAACTGGGGAAACTAACCCTGGGCAGGATGGGAAGACAAATGGAAAGACTGGGGTCGGAAGTCACAGCCCTTGACTGGCACAGACAGAAGCTGCACCTGGCTGAGAATGCTGAACCTGAGGAGCAATCAGCTGCGTAGGTGTGGGACCCAGGCCCAGACTGCCTCTCTCATTCCCATCCAACTGTGACTTTTTATGGACTTGGACTTGGCTGGTGTTCCGCAGCTCCCCAGGTGCTATGGGGTGGGGGGCACTGGATGGAATTAAATAAAAAAGAAAGAAAGCTGCTCCGTCTCCTTCTTCCCTTCCTTGCCCCTTTCCTAACCTAGACGCCCCAACGCGTACCACTTGGTTTGGAGGGCGGCTCCACCAGCGGAGCTGGAGGACCTGGCGGGTTCTCGAGGAAATGTCTGCAGGCAAGTAGAAGAAGGTTGCTATGGAGACAGCGGGGGGGGGGGGCCGAGACTATGCCTGCGCATGCTCAGGAGCCGCACCGCCTAAGGAGACACAGCGCATGCGCGTGGTGGGGCAGCAGGGCAGTTGGCGTCCGGATGGAACCCGAGTTATTACTTCGGAAGGTGTCGGCACTGCAGGTTCGGGGCGGGCGAGCAGTGTACATGGGGTCTCGGACTGAGACTTTCAGCGAGATAAAGGTGTCACGTTCAGTCCGGTACGCCCATGCCAACCTCTGGAGACGCCAGCCTACCTTCACTGCACTGAAGAATGCAGAGACCCAGCGACTTCGCTAAGCACCCACCACTTCCGCCACTCGCGAGGGCGGGGCTGGGGGAAGAGCTGGAGGGGCCTTAAGCAGAGAGGGTCCCGCCTAGCGTCTTCCTGTGAACCCCCAGATCCCCGGCACACACGATAACCTCCCCTTTCCATGTGTTCACACCAGGCCTGCGTCCGTGGATTCTTGGTACGACGCCACTTTCAGAGCCTGAAAGCTGAGTATGAGGCGATTGTACGAGAGATCGAGGGCGACCTGGGCACACTTGAGTGGACAGCAGGCTGGATTCCCAGGCCCCGATTTCTTCCACAGGTTGTACACACCATGGGGGTGAAGGGAGGAGAAGGAGGAACTGGCTGGGGATCCACGGGAATGAGAGAGCCCACTCTTCCTGCTGAGAAGCCTCTGTCATTGCAAGAGGCAGCAGGAGGGGCCTTAAGCAGAGAGGGTCCCACCTAGCGTCTTCCTTTGAACCCACATCCCAATCTTTAATCCTGCCCACTTGTCTGCTAGATCATGGTGCCCAGATATTTGCAGAGGTTTAGCCCTGGGAGTCTCATACCTCTCTGATTTCTCAGAAGGAAAAATCCTGGAAAGTGAGAGAGATGGCACCAAATCCAGAGCAGGAGCTGTGGAGCCACTTCCAATGTAAAGAACCGGAGAAAGAGGCCATCTGGAAGGAGATGGTGCTGAAGAAGGCAGGAGAGAGCTCATCAAATCCAGGAAGTCTTCCCTGCAGAGATGACAGCTCCTGGCTTCAGGCTGAGAAGAGCAGGAAAACCAGGAAACCTAGCCAAGAGGAGACTAGAGACATCTCCATCTCCAGGATGGAGAACCCAGGTACCTCTCTGCCTAGATTAGGGAAAGCCCCTGACCCATCTCTAGTCCTCAGCCTCCCAACTGAAAAGTGGAAGAGATGTGCAAACCCTTTCCTTCCTCCCTCTCTCTGCCTGGTTAGGGGAAACACATAGGTAGGGAACAAGGGGTTGCTAGAGTCTGGGGCTAGACCAGTTCCTAGTGTCTATGCCTCAAGGCATTCTCCTTTTTTCCCTCTTTCAAAGAACCCATAGATCCAGGACTGTCGCACAGCCAGCATGAGCTCCAGAACCTCCAGTACCATCGGAACCACTTGGCCATGGAACTGCTATGGCTGCAGCAGGCCATCAACAGCCGAAAAGAGGTAAGGTCAAGGATGGGGGTAGAGGGTCAAAGATGGCTGGAGAGAGGTTTCCTACCATGCCCAAGCATGCCTGCAAGGCACAATGTCTCTTCTCTCCCAACAGTACCTAATTCTCAAACAAACACTGAGATCCCCAGAATCATGCCAGACCAGAGACAAGCCTAGCACATGTCCAGACCATGGGGAACAGGCCTGTGAGAAGGCCTGGCCACAAGCAAGCCTACTGCTAGAGGATCAGACCTACAGAGACGGGACCACTGGAGAGCTAGACCATGCAGAAGACTCCTGCCAGAGGGGCAAATTACAGCCCCGTAAATCCCCAGAAAGTCTAGCCACTACAGACAAAACCACGCTGAGGCTAAGAGCAGGGAACCATCCTATATGCAGGCTGGACCACAGCTCCCTATGCCATCAGACAGCCATGCTGGAGGGGATAGGTTCAGACCATGAAGAACAGACCTCTAAAGGGACCTGTCTACAGCAGATAAAATTGGAGGACCAGGCCCCCAGGGGTCTCAGACCTAGGAGCCCCTGTTCCAGGAAGACCAGGACACTGCTGCCCACACTATGTAAAAACAAGTCTCCCAGAAGGCCAAACCACAAAGAGACGACTGCCAGAGCCAAGCAACAAGATTTGAGCCTCTCAGAGGACCGCATGGTTTGGGATAGGACCTTGGCAGGGCCTGAGCATGGAACTTTGGATCTCAGAAGGACCGACCCTCTCAAGGGGCAGACCCCCAGTGATAGAACTTCCAGAGATGGACCCTCCATTGAGCTTAGTCAGGAAGAATGGGAAAACTAGAGAACTGTACTGTGGAGATGAAAGCCACCTGAGAACCTGGCTTCTACAGGATTAGATCAGAAAGGAAAGGACTGGTGTTTGGGCAGGCTAAAGAAATCAGAACTGCCAGGCTAGATCCAGGGAGCCAGGGGAGGCTGTTTCCAAAGGGGGATGCTATGAAAGGGCAATGAGGGAGGCAGGTCCTCATCCTGCCTTCCTGGTATCAGCTCTAACGTCTGCCATTCCCCCCGGCCATTGGAGACTATTGGGGCCAAGAAAAGCTGCAGCAGAGAGAGCTGGCACAAGTACAGAGTGATGGACAAAGGACACACTTTTTATCCTTTGGCTCAATCCAAATTTCAGGTTAAGAAGTTCCCTGGGGAAAGTAAAGTAGATGGCCTGGGGATAATAAAGGTTTCTCCTAATTTCTGAGCTTGGCTGCTTCATCTCCTGTCTCTGACCAGGACAGACTCTGGTCTCTCCCATTCCCCTCCGCCTAGTGTGTGCATCATTCCCAGAGTCAGCTGGGGGCCGTGGCCCAGGAGCACAGCTAGCCATCCTCCTTGGGAAACAGCTTCCAGGCTGGTCCCTGCTTGAGCTCACTTGGCTTTCAGAGTGTCGAGGGCTCTGTGTTCAAGTGGGATCTCTGCCTTTTTCTCACTGATCCCCAGGAATTCCTTCATAAAGTGATGGTATCTATTCTTTGGGGAGGGAGGGCCCATCCAGGGCAGATTAGGTCAGACTTTGAATGCAGAAAAATGACCAGATGCTCTTCCTGCCTTCCTGGGTGACAGAGCAGCACTCTTTATCTGACTAGCATGGTTCCCAGCCCTACCTTTGTTGCCTGGCAACAGCTCCGCGTCTGTGACTGAGGACACACCATGGCAGGTGGCAAGCCGGTGGCCAAGAAGGTAGTGGTGTACCGGAATGGGGACCCCTTCTCCCCAGGCCGCCCACTAGTGGTGACCCACCGACGCTTCCCCACTATGGAGGCCTTCCTTTATGAGGTGACATCAGTTGTGCAGGCACCCCTGGCTGTACGCACTCTCTACACACCTTGTCATGGCCATGCTGTCAACAACCTGGAAGATCTACAGGATGGAGGGCAGTATGTGGCTGCTGGCTTTGAACGATTCCACAAGCTTCAGTGAGTGGACTGGGGCTAATCAAAGCACCTTGGAGGGAGGAGGCAGCTGTGCTACTGTGTAGGTGCCAGGTTTATGGATCCTTTCACCTGACCTGGGGGGAGGCTGGATCACCACTGGGCTGGGAGCACAGAGAAAAACCTGCTGAAGACCGTGAGCAACAAATACTTGAGATATAGTTCAGACTAGATTCTGTTTCTAAGGCTTATGCCCATCACGTGGGGAAGAGACCATTCTATATGTTGTACTTTTTTTTCCAAAAGTTCCTCATGATTGGATTCCCTACAACCACCAAATGCTCTAAATGCATCCATCTTCCCTCTTTGCTGTTCTAAGTCATTCCAAACTCTCTTGCCAGGCTAGGATCATCTCCCTCTTCAGGATGGGGCTGTCTTCCAAGGTGGGAGAG
Source organism: Pedetes capensis (assembly GCA_007922755.1). NCBI lineage: Eukaryota > Metazoa > Chordata > Mammalia > Rodentia > Pedetidae > Pedetes > Pedetes capensis. The sequence goes on from VMDO01001276.1 coordinate 73,639, forward strand.
GAGTTAGATTTGACTTTCCAACACAGATCTGGCTTTCAGATCCTGCTCTGAGTTCTCATTTGAGGTTGCTCAGGAAGAGGAAGGGGGTTAGGATGTAAACAGACTTAGAGTCTGGGCTTGGTCACTTCCTGTATGACCTTGGGCAAGTCACTTAGCTTCTCTTAATCTCACATAAAATGGAGATAAAACCACCTACCTCGTCAATGCAAAATTCCTGCAATATAGTAGGATATTTAATGCATTCATTTCTCTTGACTTTTAACCTTGTATGTATGAAACCCATCTGGATTTCCAACTTAACTCAGCACTTGAGGGATCCTAAGGGAAATTCAGGTGCCAGCATCTGTTTCTGGACTGAGAAGACAGAATATTCTAGTGTAGAGGGCTGAGGAGCTGGGCCCTAGCCCCACACTATGTCCACCACAGGGCTGTTGAAGCCTCAGGCTCCCCAAGGTGAGTTGAAACCTATCTGTCCTTTCAGCTATTTAACCCCTGGAGGGAAGGATCCAGGTGGGAAGAGCTGCAGACTACATGTGAGTCCTGGGGGAGGCCGTCCCCCAGCCGCTCTGTCCTCCCACTCATCCTGGGATTGCTCCAGTTTGGTCAGGGAACTCAGGAGCCCAGGAAGCAGCAGGAACTGCTGGTTCTGTGCAGCATTGCTCACTCACCCCCGAGCCTGCTGCTATCCTTCCTGGGGTGCAGGACCTCAAGACACTATTCCCTGCTCCTGTGCTAGCCTTTCACCTTATCTCCAGGCTTTGATCCTCAAAGGAAAGAGGCAGTTGTAAAGCACACTTGGGAGATGGGGAGTGGTTATAATGTGACTTAGGAGATGTAGAAGTACCTTTTGGTAAAAAGTGTGGCCAGTCTTATCCTTTCTTGTCCCCTCTCCTGGCCACGTTTGATTCCTGCCCACTTACCTCAGGCTCCTTGGAGCAACCCACCCCTAACCAAAGGCCTCAGCTCTTTCCTGATTTGGGCACCTGACTTGGGTTTCAGGATCCTCCTATGACTCACCACTCACGGGACAGGGCCCTTGGACAGCGACAGCCTGCAGGCACCCCCTGCCATATCCAGTGAGTGCCAGCATCAGGGAGGTGTAGATATTTCTGTTTTGGTGAGACCAAGAAAAATGGGGGTGGGTTTGTTCCAGGAGCCCCTGGTTACTGGGGGGAAGGTGAAAATCCAACATGCTTGGTGGGTGAAAATGGACCAGGACAGTGGTTCTCAGACCATCTTCTGTCCCCTGGGCTCCCTTCTTCCTCTCACATGTTGGGAGTCCTGGGGACCCTCCCTTCACCAGGCTGCTCTTTATCCCAGCGTGTTCAGGAATGGGGACCTGATAAGTCCCCCATTTAGTCTGAAGCTGTCCCCAGCTGCCATCCAAGACTGGGAAACGGTGTTGAAGCTCCTGACTGAGACGGCCAAGTTGCAGAGTGGGGCTGTGCACAAGTGAGTATGGGGGCCCCAAAACTCCCACAGACAGCTTTTCCATCACCGGTTTTGGCTGTTCCTATGGATGAAGAGGCCAAAGAAAAACACACTTCTGCCAGTGGGACTTCCTCCTATGCCATAGGGAGAGCCAGGGCAGAGCCAAGGTGACTGGTGTCCAGAGGGTACCCTAGCATAGCTGTACCTATCCCCCTACTGCCTGCTGAATATGAACCAGCATTTTGGCTGCAGGCCGCTGCCTCTTATCCTGCTAACCTCTCCCTTAGACTCTGCACCCTGGAGGGACTGCCAGTGTCAGCAGGAGGAGCTTTAGTGAGTGGCCGTTACTATGTGGCTGTCGGAGAGGATGAATTCAAGGCCCTCCCCTATCTGGAGCTGCTGGTCCCCAACCCCTCCCTGCCCAGGGGCTGCTGGTATGTATGTGGGAGGTGGAGGGTCACAGGGCAGCAGAGGAAGCACCCTTGGTTCTTTATGCTCTGACTCCATGTCCTCCTCTGCTCACTATTAGCCTTTCCTCCTTTCATTGCAGGTATTCCACAGGCCGGAAGTGTCGGCCCCACAGGCATGGGGTAGGTGATGCAGGGAGCTGTAGGGACGGGAAGGAAGGAGAGTGGCTGAGAACTCTGCCCATATCTCACTGCATCCTCTCAATGATCTTGTGAGAGATTATCCCTATTTTTGAGAGGTAGAAACTGAAGCTCAATAGAGTAAAATGATTTGTTTAGGGTGACACCATTATTGAGTAACATAGGAAAGAAGGGAACTGTGATCTTTGAGGCAGTCACAGAACCTTAAGACCTTCTTGCTAGAGTGGATGCTGGGGGAGAGAACTGGCATACTTGGCATAGCAGGGCCCATGGGCACCTCAGCTCCCATCCTATTCTAGGCCCAAGCCCTCCCAAGAGATGAGCCAGTGAGCATGCGGCACAGGGGTGGGGACAGTCTGGCTTCATTGATCATCTTTGAGTGCCAGGCAGCAGTTGCTCTGTCCCTGGATAGGGAGCAGGAAGGGAGGATCACAGCACTGCCTCCTCGAAGCTTCCACAGGGAGCAGAGCACTCTGAAGCCTGGACTGGGGAAGAGGAAAGGTGAGAACAGCCAGCAACCAGGGTTCAGGCTCTGCGTCCCTTCCGTAGGAGCAAGGCCACAGGACACAAGCAGTCCAGCCCTGTTCAAATAAACCTGAGCTATCTGCTTTCTATGCCAGATCTCAGCAGGCCATTCAGCCAAGAAGCAAGCTCCCCACTCTCTCAGTTCTACCAGGTAAGAGGCTCTTCTTAGCCACCCTTCCCTCCCACCCCCACTGCTGGGGATTGAACCCAGGGTCTTGTGCATGGTAGGCAAGTACTCGACCTCCGTCACCCTTTGAAGTGACACAGAATCATCCCTGTTCATGTTGGGGATGTCTACAGTGGCAGAATGCCTCAGCATAACCGTCTCCTACTCCTCTACCTGCATGTCCAGTCCCTTGCTTCTTCATAGGGACTTGTCACATGAAAAGCAGCACATGGAAGAGGCAGTGCTTCAAGTGAGGAGCCTTCAGGGCTGGGATTTACAAGGGTTGGGGATGAGCTGGGCACAGTGACACACACCTATAAACCCAGGGATTCCAGAGGTGGAGGCAGGAGGATTGTGAGTTTGAGGGCAGAGATAGCCTCCGTAATTTAGCAAGACCCTGTCTCAAGATAAAAAATAAAGGGATTAGGGGTGTAGCTCAGTGGTGGAGCACCCTGGGTTTAATCCCCTAGTACAACAATAAATAAATAAATAAATAGGGTTGGGGATGGGAGCCAAAGGCCACTTCTCAAATTCCCTGCCATTCTCTGAGGCAGTGAGGAATATGGAACAAGGCTCAGGGGAGGGGAAGGCCTGAGAGAGATTAAGACAAAGAAGAGTGAGGATGCCACAGCCCCCATCGGCATCAGCCAATGTTGCCTCCTTTGCTAGGAGTTAAAGGAGTATATGGGTCTCCCCACCCAAGGAGGGAGACAACAGGGGCCCAGGAAGTAGTAGATAATGAAGACATCTGGACAGAGGAGCCCTTGGATCAGGTCAGTGCCACTGGATGAGATGGAGTTCTGAGCTAAGAACTGGTAGTCCTAGGCCCTAGGAACAGGTCCTCCCCACCCCACCCCCCAACCCCTGTGACTGCCTGTAAATAGCTCTGCTAACATCTAGGAGCTCCCAGTCTCTGCTCCTCATTTCTACAGTCTTCTGCTTTCCCAGAGTGGGGGTAGGGAGCCTTCTGGCTGGGGCTATAGGCTAGGCCTACTGCATTGCTCTGTATGTCTTGCCACCTCCTCCAGAGGGCAGCACAGACAGTGGAAGAGGCCCTGAACCAACACCAGCCCAGAGCAGCGGTTGGGGCGGAATCCTCCACCTCAGTCCATGCTTTGCCATCTCCAGAGCCAGAAGCACCAGACTTGAAGCCCCTTTTGTCCTCAGCCTCCACCAGCCTATTCCTGAGGAGCCACGCCTCCCCTGGGCTTTCAGGGGATGTGACCTCCTCAGCCCCTCCCCAGTCTTACCTTCCTGTCTGAGCAGAAGCAGCCCTTGCTGGGAAGGCTTTACTTATGGGAATCTCTGGCCAGAGAAAGGAGTAAGGGACAGCTCCGGTGAGAGGCCATAAATGTGGGAACAGGCTTGTCACAATAAAAGAATACTTGTCACCTTTGTCTGTTTACTACAGATTTATTGAAGGGTGCTACTGGCCAGGTGTTTGACTGGGTGCTCCGGTTGGGCAGTGCTCACAGATTATGTCTGTTTGAGAGGGGCTAGCAGTTGACCATTTCCACTTACAGACAGCCCATCTCTCCAACATCTGCCATTCTGATGCACTCTTTCCTCTCAGTTCCACCCCTAAGTCAGGCAAGGCACTCAGCCCTCAGGGCCTCTTGGTCACATTTCTGGTTCAGAGACTGCATTTGACCCTTTCCAAGCAGCTGGGGCTTGACAGTCCACAGAACCTGCCACTGGGATAGTCCAGAGCAGACCAGGGTAATAGTGGTGGGTTATAGTGGCCTGAGATGACAGCAGGAAGAGAGTTGCTGGGGCAGAGAAGCTGCTGAGGTGAGTATAAAGTCACCTGTGCTAAATCCCCACAGCTGAACCCCACCTGAAAGTTAAAGCCCTTCACTGCCATTCTCTTATTGTAGATATATGAGGTAGATGTTACTCCCACGAGAGCTGAAGAAGCCGAGGCTCAAAGAAGGCAAGTCCTAGGTCCATCAGCTCACTGCCTGTACTTTGTGGTCCAGGGGCTTCCTGGAGACAGCAGAAGTGGAGGCAGGATTGCCCCACTCAAAAGGTAGACTGTTGTCCCTGGGTCTTCCTCATTGAGCTTGTGATACAGAGTGTAATCCCTGTCACTGTGAGCACCATGCCAGCGACTGCTCCTGGGGTAAAAAACAGAAATCAAGGGACTCTGAACAAGCCAGGCCAGTAGGAAGTTGCTGGTACAAGGCTGGTAGAAGAGCTCAGATGGGGCCTGATCCTGATTCCTACCCCCAGGCTCTCTCCCCAGACTGCCCAGGGGAAGAAAACTCTGATGGCCACAAGGAAGCAGGAGAACTGCAGAAGAAAGGACAGGATGGGAGAAAGTCCCCCTCCTTTCCCACCCATGGGAGATAGACTCTGGGAAAGAACTAACCCAGGTATGTCAAGGCCCAAACAGCTGCTTGCCACCCTCACAGCAGCCTGACTTACGTTTTCCACCAATATCTTCTCCAAGAACCTTCCCAACAATCAGCGTGAAGATGATGGCCAGGGAGTTACAGATGGGCACAGCTAGGGTCAGATCTGGGTGGTCAGAATGAGAAGAATCCCTGAGATTTAAAAAAAAAAAAATGCCTTTCTAGGCACATTTCTTTTCTCTTTTCTTTTCTTTTCTTTTTCCTTCCTTTCTCCCCCCTCCTCTTCCTCCTTCACCATCACCATCATCATTTCTTACTTTAAATAGTCACATGCTCACAATCCCCACACTTGGGAGGCTGAGGCAAGAGGACTTGAGAGTTCAAGGCCTCACTGGGTTACAAGACCTCGTCTCAAAAACAAAAGCTGTGCAAGAGCCAGGCATTGTGGTACATGCCTGTAATCTCAGCCACTCGGGAGATGGAGGCAGGAGGAGCACAAATTTGAGGCCAGAGGCAGCCTGTGTAACTTAACGAAACCCTATATCAAGATAAAAAAGAGCTTGGAGGTGCACCTTAGAGGTAGGGCACTTGCAAAGTACATGTGAGGCTGCTAGTTCTACAAAAAACAAGCTAGGTGTGGTAGCACAGGCCTGTAATCCCAGCACTCAGGAGGCTAACACAAGAGTATTGATGCAAGTTTGAGGCCAGCCTGGTCTAAACAGAGTTCCAGGCCAACCTGAGCTATACAGTGAGACCCGACTCAAAAAAATAAATAAGAGCAAAATAAAAGCTATCATGACACCATTTTCCAAATGAAATCACAGCAATGCTCAGGACTGAACCGTACATCTCCTGACTCCAAGTTCGATGCTTCCTCAGGATTCCAGCATGAAGACCTGAACTCTGAGGTCTGGGATCAGCCTGATCTGATAGTAAGAATGAAGTCTTTGCTGTCAAAGACAACTCTTGAGATTTCAAGGATATTTGAACAGGCAGGCAGGCAGGCAGACACCCAAAGCCCAAAGGATGCAGTAGGATGAGTGCAATAATGCCAACCACAACTACCATTGATTAAGCATGTGCAAGGAGACTGTGTACCTTTTTATTTTTTTATGGTACTAGAGGATTGAAACCAAGGCATTGTGCATGCTAGGCAATTGGTTTGCCACTGAGCTGCAACCCAGCCTTTGCTTTTTATTTTGAGACAGGGTCTAAATTGAGCAGGCTGCCTGTGACTTCGAACTTGCAATCCTCCTGTCTCAGCCTTCCAATGGCCCTCATGTACCCAGCAGTGGTTTTTTTATTTGTTTGATTTTTTTTTTTTTTTTTTTTTGGTACTGGGGGTTGAACCTAGGGCCTCACGCTTGCATGCTTTGCAAGTGCTGGACCACGGAGCTGTACCCCCAGCCCTTTTTTTTTTTTACTTTGTGTGACAGCGTCTCGCTAAATTACGCAGACTGCCTCTGGCCTCAAACTTGTGGTCCTCCTGTCTCTGCCTCCTGAGTCGCTGGGATTACAGGCCTGCACCACGGTGCCTGGCTTTGTTTTGATTTTTTTTTAAAGACAGGGTCTCATTATGTAGCTGAAGCTGACCTCAAACTTTGATTTTCCTGCATTAGCCTCCTGAATGCTGGGATTACAGGTATGTACCCAGCCTGGGCAATTTAAGATTCTGTCTCAAAAAAACAAAAGGGAAGCTGGGCATGGTAGCGCATGCCAGTAATCCCAATGACTTGGGAGGCAGGGCAGGAGTAGTTCAGGCCATAGGCAGTTTTCATAATTTAGCAAAATAATTTTTATAATAATAATTTTAAAAGGGGGTTGGGGTTGCAGCTCAGTGGTAGAGAACTGCCTAGCATGCATGAGGCCCTGGGTTCAGCTACCCAATACTACACACACACACACACAAAATCACCAAAGTCAGCACAGCAAATGAACCTTCCTTCCACCTATGCTATTACACAACACTGCAAGGCTCCCGACCAACTCTTCTGCCTGTCCACTTATTCAAAACCATCCCCCTGTGCCACTGGGACTCACAGAAGGAGGCATAAATGTTGTTGTTGCTGTTCAGTGCTGTCAAGTCAAGTCTGACTCATAGCGACCCTATGTACAACAGAAACACTCCCCAACACTGTGCCATGCCTGGCACAATATTAGTGCTTCTCTGCTATTCTTAGAGTTTTCAATGGCTGATTGTTTCAGGAGTGGGCTGCCAGGTCCCTCTCCCATTTTTTGTGGTGCTGGAGATCAAACCCAGGGCCTCAGTGCACCCAGCAGCACTCTACCAATTAAGCTAACCCCCAGGCCTGGGGTATAAATAGAGGACCAAAACCAAGTGATCTCCCTCACTGATGGGAACAAGGTGTTTCAGGTTCAGTCCAGAAATGACTTTCCCAGGTGGCCTCCATCACTAAGCAGAGCAGCTTCAAGCCAGAGACCCACCTGTTGATGCCAAGGTGAGGTAGTAGAGAAGGGAGCCACACTGGTTGAGGATAAAGGGCATCAGGTACTGGAAACAGGAGAAACCATGAGTCAGTGTGATTACTTGATTAAGCAGCACTGCCTTCTGTGAGCTTCCAGAGTGTCTTTCTTCAGAGGGAAAGATAGTCACAAATGCCCAGGGAACACTAAGCCCTCTGAGGATGACCCACTGGGGGGCAGACAGAAACAGACCAAACACAAACCTTTGCCCTAAATGCCTCTCCCTCAGCTCTACTAGATCTCATCCTCCCTACATCCTGCAAGGTCTTGAGTGTCACTGTCACCCCATCCAGGAAGCATACCCCAAGTCCCCCAGCTCCAGCCTCCCTCCTTTGAACTCACATAGCATTTTATCTGGACCTCGCTCCTTGCCCTTAACCTGGAGAAGTGGCTGTGTCCATGCCTGCATTTCCCACTAACCTTGACTGGCACATGTAGGGTCATGGGCAATTCTCTATAGCCCTCCTTGTCTTCTACCCCAGTTACCCCCAAGTTAAGTCCCAACCCCTCCCTATGGAAAAGCTCACAAGTTATCTTATATAATTGGCGGGATCCCAATAATAAAAGATTAATAGCAGCCATCAACTGAACATGTAAGATGTAGTAGGCCCAATGCTAAAGTGCTTTATGTGTCAAACCTTATTCAGTTTTCACAACAACCCTGTAAGATGGTTATCATTACAATTTCCATTTTACTGGTGATGAAACAGAATCTCACAGAGGACAAGTAACTCCTCCAAGAGCTTCTAGTGAGTAAGAGGTGGGGCGGGGATTTCTGCCCCACACCTGTTTGACTGCGGAGACCAAATGCTTAGCGGCTATTCCTCCGAGAGAGGCCTTTGGCTGACGCACCTGAGTATTCAAGAAAAGGGTCTTCATCTCCTGCAGCAACTGCCGGGCCCAGCTGCGCTCATGAACCCGCTGCAGGCCGGCGGAGGCCCTCTTCAGCAGCGGCTGCGTGCCACCCCACAGAGCCGCCACCAGCACCAGAGCGAGCACCTGGCCTGAATGCAAAGGAATGGAGAACCCAGTCACCTGGACCCCGACCCCCAGCCTCGCCCTCCTCGGCCCCGCCTCGCCGCCCGCACCTCCCTCCGCTCTCCAACGGCCGGCTGCGCTTAGCGGGGAGGACAGGCCCCAGGAGGCGGGGGAGATGAGTCCAGGAGCCGGGGGTCTGGGGTTGTGCTCGGCGTGAGGGAGCAAAGGGGAGTAAGAAATGAATTCCCAGGGGGCGTCGGAAAGTCTGTGAGGGGCGGGGCCGGCTACCCACCCAGAGACGCCTCCATGACAACGCCGCTCCCTTCTACTTCCGGGGACGAGGAGGCGGAGACTCACAATCCGGAAGTGGCTCCAAGGTCTCTTCCTGTTCTACCCACATTGCAAGTCTTCTGGAGTCACCGGCGGGATGGTGAGTTCCAGAGTTTGGGGTGTTGCGGTGGGGGTTCTGGGACCGGGCAGTGGCCTGATTCCAGGCGCTGACATTCCCATCCTGTCCCCACAGAAGCCGATCCTGCTGCAGGGCCATGAGCGGTCCATCACTCAGATTAAATATAACCGCGAGGGAGACCTCCTCTTCACGGTGGCCAAGGACCCTGTGAGCGTTTGCGGGTGGGCGGGCGGGACGGGCGGAGGGGACCGGGAGGGGCGAGTTCATTCTGCCAGGATGGAGGTGAATCAGTTTTGCTGCCATAGGGGAACCTAAGAACGCCCCATTCTGAAAAGTAAGAAGAGACCATCCCTGGGGTAGGTCGGCGACAGCATTCTGCTAGGAAAGATGGGAAGGAAGTTGATCATTGGTCGGAGGGAGTAGCCGTGAAGAAGGAAAACAAGAGACTTGTAGGAAGAGGACAGAGACGGAGGTGAACTCCTTCATGTGATCGAGATGGTTCCTGGGAAGAACCAAACCATTCTACACTGGTAGGAGGACAGACCACCTCTATGGTATAAAATTAGTCCATAGGCTGCAAGCCGTGTCATTGGGGTTGTAGTTTAGGGGTACTGTGCATTGCGGTAGCATGTACAAGGGCCCTGGGTTCGCTCCTAGCACGAAAGAAAAAAAGATACAAAGGACTTAATGAGAGTGCTCCTAGTCTCAGTCGAGTCGGTCCCACGCTGCTACTCGGTGCAGTTGCTCATACTATTGCCTTTTGAGGCACGTGCATATGGAGGCAGTTAACTAATAGTACAAGTGGGGACTCTGAAGTTAAACAGACTTGATTTTTTTTTTTTTTTTGTGGTACTTGGAGGTTCAGCCCAAGGTGTCGAATATACCTTGCAAGTGCTGTACCACTGGGCTCCACTGCCAGCTTATTTTTAATTTTTTATTTTGAGATAGAATTTCACTAAGTTACGTGGGTTGCCTCTGGCCTTGAACTTGTGATCCTCCTACCTCAGCTTCCTGAGTTGCTGGATTGGAGGCTTGTGCCACCACATCTGGCAACCAGACTTGATTTGAATCCTAACTCCTGCATCTCCGTACCACCAGTGTGACTTTGAGCATGACATTTTGCCTTTCTAAACTACTAGTTTCCCTTTTTTTTTTTTTTTTTTTTGCGGTACTGGGGGTTGATCCCAGGGCCTCATGCCTGCATGCTTTGCAAGTGCTGGACCACTGACCTGCACCCCCAGCCCTTTTATTTTTTTTCCTTCCTGAGACAGGGTCTCGTTAAGTTACATAGACTTCCTCTGGTCTTGAACTTGCAATCCTCCTGGCTCCGCCTCCCAAGCTGCTGGGATTACAGATGTGCGCCACCACACCCAGCTACTACTAGTTTCCCTTTTATAAAATATGTTGTTGTTGTTGTTGTTGTTGTTAGGTGCTGTCGAGTCGGTATCCAACTCATAGCGACCCTCAGAGTTTTCAATGGCTGACTGTTTCGGGATTGCCTTGGGAGTGGATTGCCAGGTCCTTCTCCCATTTTTGTGGTGCTGGGAATTGAACTCAGGACCTCAGAGACTGCAGCGCAGCACTCTACCAACTGAGCTAAATCCCAGCCCCTTTATAAAATATAGGTACTTAAAATTAGTACCTCCTTCAATAAAGTGGGTCTTGTTATGTGTTCCAGGCTGACCTGTAACTCTCTATCCTCCTGCTTCCATTTCTTCAGTGCTGGGGTTATACGTGTACACCCCTACTCTGGCTTGTCCTGGCCTGTTTTTCTTTTTCTTTTTCTTTTCTTTTCCTTTTTTCTTTCTTTTCTTTTCTTTTCTTTTTTTTTTTTTCTTTTTTGTGGTACTGGAGATTGAACCATGGGCTTTGCATGCTAGGCAAGCACTGTACCACTGAACCACACCCTCAGCACCAGTCCTGGCCATTTTAAAGATGGGAAAGCTGCAGTTCAGAGGGGAGAGGTACTGTATTTGAGATTATACAGTGAGATAGTGACAGGAGGAACCTAGACTTTCCTACTACCAACTGCTTCCATTTGGACAGGATACCAGTGCTACTGTTTTTCTGGGCTGTAGCTCAACTTGACCTTTTATTCTTCAGAGAGATTCTGAATCTAGAAGAGGGTGGGACTGGCAAGTGAGAATGCTTTTGCAAGCTTGAATCCCCTGCTGCTTACCTTCAGGAAGGGAAGAGAATCCAAGAGTCGGTCTTTTTATCATTTTTCCTGCCCAAAAAATGATCAGGAGAGGGCAGAATTGGCCTCACAAGTGGCTGCAGAAGGTTCCTGGGGCAAAGTAGGAGGCCCTTGCTTTTCCTGGGATATGAACCACCCTGTCATTTGACTCTTTCAGATCGTCAATGTATGGTACTCTGTGAATGGTGAGAGGCTGGGCACGTATATGGGCCATACTGGAGCTGTGTGGTGTGTGGATGCTGACTGTATCCTTTTTGCACTGAGTCTGTGCTTTGGGGTTTGCCAGTAGTGGAGACAATGAGTTGGAAGTTGGGAGGTTGGGATACTGTAGTGGGTCCAGAGAACTAGACCTAGGCTGGGCTACTTCCAGCCTCTTCACTGGTTGGGGAAACATTCAGGACAAGTTCCAGTTTTGAGCAAGGAGGACAGAATGCTCTGAGGTAAGAGAGAGGAAGAAAGGCTCTTTGGAGATGAACTGGGAGATGATTTGGTTGGCCTGCCCAACAGGACAAGGTCTCAGGTGGACTTAGTCTTGTTTCTTAACGCTCTGTTCAGGGGACACCAAACATGTCCTCACTGGCTCAGCTGACAACAGCTGTCGTCTCTGGGACTGTGAAACAGGTAAGCCTGGGTCATTCATTTTACCAGCAAAATTGACCACCTACATGGTACCTAGGGGTTAGGGTTGAGCTCAGTTGATAGAGTGCTGCTCTGCATTCTCTGAGGCCCTCAGTTCAATCCCTAGCATCACAAAAATGGGAGAAGGACATGGCAGCCCACTCGCAAAACAATCCCCCAAAACAATCAGCCATCAAAAACCCTGTGAGTAATAGAGAGGCACTGACATAGTGCCAGGCATGGCACAGTGTCGGGGGGTGTTTTGTTCTGTTGTACATATGGTTGCTATGATTTGGACCCAACTTGACGGCACCTAACAGCAACAACTGTGTACCTGTCTAAATAAACAGGTTCTAGGGAGAAAGAAAGAAATTCAGACATGGTTCCCAGTCTAGAGAATGAGACAATGAGACAATAGGGAAGAAGATGGGAAAAGAAGCATAATAAGTAAGCCATGTTAGAGGAAGCAGAGTGCTATGGAGCGCCAGAGAGGAATAACTGAATGCCTAGACTGAGGCTGGGAGCAGCCCAGGAAGTGTTACATGAGCTGGGGCTTAAAGGAAGAGAAAGACGTCATCACTTTGGCACAAGTATGAAGGCATGTCACATCCAAATCTTCTGATCTGGTTGGAGGTTCTACTTATTGGGGGGTGGACTAGGTGAGGCTGGAGGGCGGAAAAGATGAGGCTAAAGAGGCAGGCTAGGCCAGAATAGGCCTTGAATGTCAAGTTTAGGAGCTTGGCTTTGTTCTGTAGGACTTGGCACACTGAGAAGTTCCCTGAGCAGGGAACAGTGGTGGTCTGGTTAGTTTTAGCAAGGTCCAGGTGGTATGAGAGCTGATCATGAAGACAGGGGAGTTTATTAAACTACTGTGTTTAGTAAATTCTAACCGGGCATCCACTGCTATGCTGGGCACTGGGGACATGCGGAGAAATCGACCAGGTCTTTGCTGTGAAGGAATGAAGTGTGAGAGGGAGACAGAATGCAATCTACCACAAATAGTGTCTCATTAGTAATATGCATAAGGTGAGACTGTGGGGAGGAAGTGGAAAGATGAGCTAAAGTGCAGCAGTGAGGAAGAGAGTAGTGGCCTATAGTCACCTGAGCAGGAGACACAGTGAGACATGATGATAGGTGGATGTAGAGTGTCCTTCATACTGTCACAGTGGACAAGGATAATCCAGACTCTGCTTGTCTTCAGGGAAGCAGCTGGCCCTACTCAAGACTAACTCCGCAGTCCGGACTTGTGGTTTTGACTTTGGGGGTAACATCATCATGTTCTCCACGGACAAGCAGATGGGCTACCAGTGCTTTGTGAGCTTTTTTGACCTGCGAGATCCAAGCCAAATTGGTGAGAGCCAGGGCCAGGGCTGGGGTTGAGGTGAAGGATGTGGCTCTAGAGCCTAGGGCCTGACATCTGCCTCACACAGACAGCAATGAACCCTACATGAAGATCCCTTGCAATGACTCCAAGATCACGAGTGCCGTTTGGGGACCCTTAGGGGAATGCATCATCGCAGGCCATGAGAGTGGAGAGCTCAACCAGTACAGTGCCAAGGTAAGGAGCTAGGTAGAGGAACCCATCAGAATGATTTCTTGCCAGAGGCAGTGGTTTAGAGCAAGACCTGGATTCAGATAGAGGTTTCAATGCTGTAGCTGTGTGATATTGGGCAATACATAACTTCCCTGAGTCTGTTTATATGTATGTTTCAAAGATCAAATGATATCAGAGCTTTGAAAAACTTGTCACAAAATACTAGGGACACGTCAACAGTGATCACAGATAAGCATTTTCTTGCCACCACAGAGGGCTAGGCCCTGTGCTAGGCTCCTAGGCCAAAGCAGTGAATCAGACATGGTCCCTGCCCCAGAGAGACACAGGCTTGCAAACAGCATGACTCAGAATGTGAATTGTGCTACCATAGAAGTTTCAACCAAGTAGAGAATGCGCACTGTGTCACAGAGGAGGTTTCATGCACACGAAATCATGAGTTGATTTTCCTCTAGGCAGCAGGGAATCTTTCAAAGGTTATTGACAATCAGATTTCCCATTTAGAAGATTTATGTAGGGTATAGTTTGCAGGATGAACCTGCAATAGCCAATAGGCAGAGGTAGGGAGTACTAGACAGTCAAGAAATACTTAGGAGCTGGCATTTTTGTGTACACCCATAGTCCCAGTTTTTGGGAGGTTGAAGCAAGAGAATTGCTAGAGCCTAGGAATTCAACACCAGTCTGAGCAACAGTGAGATCCCATCTCAAAAGAAAAGAAGAAAGAGACTTTTATTTACGGGTGACTGATTAGATCAAGGGGGTGAGGAAAGGGTAAAATCTAGGCTCTCTCAGGTTTCTGGGGAGCAGGGGCTAGTAGAGATCAAGGCTGGGGCTGGTCAGAATCTCACTCTTTCATTTTTCCTCAGTCTGGAGAGGTATTGGTGAATGTTAAGGAACATTCCCGGCAGATCAATGACATCCAGTTATCCAGGGACATGACCATGTTTGTCACTGCATCCAAGGACAACACAGCCAAGGTGAGCCTGGGCAAGGGGTCTGGCAGGGCTGCACCTACCCTCCTACTGCCTACATTCAACCTGCCTGACTTGCCCCACAAAGGTACCTATTAAAGATTTCTCCTCTGCCTTCTTTCTCCAGCTCTTTGACTCTACAACCCTTGAACATCAGAAGACTTTTCGGACAGAACGCCCTGTCAACTCAGCTGCCCTCTCTCCCAACTATGACCATGTAAGGGAATGCCTCCCTCTTAGGCTTCCTGCTAAGGCCTTGGAAAGTTTTAGGGATTTAGCTGTTTGTTTAGCAGTCAGGCTAGAACATTGGGGAAAAGTGATGTTAGGCAGAGAAGAGATTCCCAGAGCAGTGACAAGGCTAAACATTTGGTTAGCCCCAGAGAACCAGACAGGAAGTGGCTGAATTGTCTGTTCATCTCTGCCTTTGGTATCCTGCTATTGTGATGTGGGAGATGTTAAGAATTTATGGGGAGCTAGGCATGGTGGCACACACCTGTAATCCCAGCTCTCAGGAGGTAGAGACTGGAGAATCACAAGTTTGAGGCCTTCCTGGACTACATAGCAAATTCTAGGCCAGCTTGGGCTACATAGCAAGACCCTGTCTCAAAAAAAAAAAAAAAAAAAGCCAGGCGTGGTGGCACACCTGTAACCTGTAAGCCCAGTGACTGGGGAAGCAGAGGCAGGAGGATCACAAATTGGAGACCAGAGGCAATCTGCGTAATTTAGCGAGACCCTATCTCAAAAAGTAAAAAAAAAAAGGGCTGGAGGCAGCAGCTCAGTGGTCCAGCACTTGCAAAGCATGCAAGCACAAGGCCCTGGGTTCAACCCCCAGTACACACCCACCCCCCCCCCAAAAAAAAGTAAAAAAACAGGCTGAGGGTGCAGCTCGGTGGTACAGCACTTGCACAGCATGCAAGCATGAGGCCCTAGGTTCAACCTCTAGTACCGCCAAAAAAAAAGCTGGGCACAGTGACGCATGCCTGTAATCTTAGTCACTTGGGAGGACAAGGCAGGAAGACTGGATTGCAAGTATGAGGCCAGAGGCAGCCTATGTAACTTACCAAGACCCTGTCTCAGGCTAAAAAATAGACAAATGACTGGAGGGCAGCTCAGTGGTAGAGCACTTGCAAGTATGCAGAAGGCCTTAGGTTCAATCCCCCACTACTTCTTCCCTTCAGGTGGTGCTGGGCGGCGGTCAGGAAGCCATGGATGTAACCACAACCTCCACCAGGATTGGCAAGTTTGAGGCCAGGTAAAGGGGAAGGGAGGCCTTCCAAATTGAAACCACATAAAGGAGGGCTTTCATAATAAACAAAAACCATGCTGGACACTAGGAAGTGAGGACAGTGTGATAAGTGTGTCATATAGCAGTTGAGATTATGAACTCTAAACCGGGTGCGGTGGTGCACGCCTATAATCCCAGCGGCTAGGGAGGGGAAGGCAGGAGGATTGCAAGTTCGAGACCAGAGGCAGTCTGCGTAACGTAGCAAGACCCTGTCTCAAAAAAGTAAAAAAATTGGGCTGGGGGTGCAGTTCAGTGGTCCAGCACTTGCAGAGCATGCAAGGATGAGGCCCTGGGTCCAACCCCCAGTACTGCCAAAAAAAAAAAAAAGTTTATGAACTCTGAGGCCCTAGACATCAGTGTATTTTTCTGTGCCCAAACTTCTTAACTGTATAATGAGGCAAGGATAATATACTTACCTCAAAATTGTGCAGATTAAATAAATGAGTTTGTTTGTTCAGCTCTTAGAGCACTGCCCTACAGCACATACTAACCACTCAGTGTTAGCCATATATTCGGACAGACTTTGGGTCTAGTCTTCCCCTAACCTCATCTTATTTCACTTTCTCTTATCCTAATTTCCCTGCTTTATTAATTTCATTGTACAGTATACATTTTGGGGAATGCTACCTCAGGTGAGTTTTGGAAGGAGATAGAGACTGAATTAATTGGCTTTCTCCTCCAGGTTCTTCCACTTGGCTTTTGAAGAAGAGTTTGGAAGAGTCAAGGGCCACTTTGGACCCATCAACAGTGTTGCCTTCCATCCTGATGGCAAGAGGTAGGACCCCAGTGAAGGCAGTGAGCTCAGTCTGGGCGGGTCTGTGCCCCTTTCCTATGCAGGGCCCCACAAGCCTACCCCTCCCACAGCAGGCAACTGACCAGTACCTGGCCATATTTTTCCAGCTACAGCAGTGGTGGAGAAGATGGTTATGTGCGCATCCACTACTTCGATCCACAGTACTTTGAATTTGAGTTTGAGGCTTAAGAACCTGGATCTCCATCCAGGCCAGGGCGCCTGTTCACAGAAGTTTTGGACTCTGAGAAATAAATTACTTTGGTAATAAATGGTTCCTAAGATGTTTTGAGGGGTGTGTCTCATTGTTTTTCCTTCTCACTGACACCCCAGCAAGCTGATGCCAGTCGCGGATATCTTTATTATTTAAGAGGCCTTTGTCCTACACTTCGGATACTTCAAAGAAGTTCAGTATTCTGGGCTAGCCAACCTGCAGGCATCCTCACCAAAGGTCAAAGATCCTAAGGGGCCTGGAGAGGTTTCAGGAATGCCTCACTGATCAAGGAGCCAGTGCTTAGGGTGGGGGCTCAGCTGAAGCTGTTGGCTGAGAGCCTTCTGTTTTCTCCCTTTCTGTCACTATTTGCCACACCTTCTCCCATGCTACTTCTGGAGGCTCAGGTGGGTGGGTCCAGCGCAGAAATAGGCCTGAGGAGGGGGAAGACAGGTTAAGAAAGCTGAGCAGAGGAGTGAGAACTCCCCAGGGGAGAGGGGAAGTCACCTTGCCACAGCCGCAAGCTCTGGGGCTCCACAGAGGGCCAGATGGCCAGGGGATTGAGGACGTAGAGTGGGTTTCGGAGTTTTTGTTGCTCTTTCAGCTTGTTGAGCCCAGACCACAGTGAGTGGGTTCTGGTCCTCACTTCACATAGGCATCTATAGAGAGTGAAGAGGTAAGTTTCTAGACATCCATGCCCTCTGGGATTCAGGGTGGGACAGACACACTGGGACAAACATCCCCCTTTCCTGCAAACATTCCCAGTATTAAGCAGTAGAATAAAACAAGCACAAGATAAATCCTGTTCCTTAAGGAGTTCTGTTTAGAGGGAGAAACTGATTTAGATTTGCCTAAGTGTCAGAGAGGGGCTGGGATTTAGCTCAGTTGGTAAAGCACTGCACTGCAGTCTCTGAGGTCCCCAGGTCAATTCCCAGCACCACAAAAATGGGAGAAGGACCTGGCAATCCACTCCCAAGGCAATCCTGAAACAGTCAGCCATTGAAAACCCTATGAGGGTCACTATGAGTCAGATACCGATTCGATGGCACCTAACAACAACACAAGCGTCAGAGAAGGCTAATAAAGAATGTGTTTCTTGGAGCTGGGCATAGCGTGCATGCCTATGATCTTAGCACTGAAGAGGCTGAGGCAGGAGGATCATTGAGTTTCAAGTCATTCTGGGCCACATAGTAAGTTCCAGGCCAACCTAGGCTACATAATGAGATTCTTTTTCAGTATGGATGGATGGATAGATAATGAATTTTAAAACTGATGAATGTGATCCCAGCACTCTGGAGGCAGGATGATCACAAATTTGAGGCCAGCCTGGAGTATAATAACAAGACCTTGTCTCCAAACTAAATTTAACAGTTTCTAACCTGAATAACCCATTAGTGGAGTTAGTGGAACAAGATGGGGTGTGTGAGGACTTGGGGCAATAGAAAACAACTAAATGTGATCTCTTATCTTGGAGATGGGCTGGGAGTTAGCTCAGCTGGTAGAGCGTTGCGCTGCAGTCTCTGAGGTCCCAAGGTCAATTCCCAGCACTGCAAAAATGGGAGAAGGGCCTGGCAATCCACTCCCAAGGCAATCCCGAAACAGCCATTGAAAACCCTATGAGTGTCACTATGAGTTGGATACTGACTCGACGGCACCTAATAACAACAATCTTCGAAATAAATGGATCCTCTGCCTCATCTCTCCAGTGAAACAAACATGGCTTATGGGGTTGATTGGAAACATATGCAACAAGCCAACCAAACAAGATGACACCCCCCACCCCCAACTTTTGTGTGCCT
The DNA here is from genome assembly GCA_007922755.1 of Pedetes capensis. Classification (NCBI taxonomy): domain Eukaryota; kingdom Metazoa; phylum Chordata; class Mammalia; order Rodentia; family Pedetidae; genus Pedetes; species Pedetes capensis. The sequence continues at coordinate 92,017 of VMDO01001276.1, forward strand.
TTGTGCCAGACTGGACTAAACACTCCATGCTTCAACTCAACCTTCACAGCTCCCCTGTATATTATGGCTACTATTATCCTCACCATACTACTGATGAGAGGAAATGGAGACTCAGGTTTGTTTATCATCACCCAGCAATCCTAGGGTGGTGTGGTGGTGGTGGTGGTGGTGGTAGGTGCTGTTGAGTTGGTTCTAACTCATAGTGTCCCTATGTACAACAAAAGGAAACACTACCCAACACTGCCATGTCCAGCACTATGTCAGTGCTTCTCTGCTATTCATAAGGTTTTCAATGGCTGACTGTTTCAGGAGTGGGCTGCCAAGTCCTTCTCCAAAGACTAAGTACCTGCATTTCTAGCCGGTCTCCTATCCAAGTACTAACCAGGTCCAACCCTGCTTGGCTTCCAAGATCAAGTGAGATCAGATGCCAGCGTGGTATGTAATCCCACCACTCAGGAGACTGAAGCAGGAAGATTGAGAGTTCAAGGGCAGCCTGAACTACACAGTGATACCGTGTCTCAAAAACAAACAAGAAAATTGTCCAGCAGACAAATGGTAGAGCTGAAATTCCCCCCCCAAAATTTAACTCTACTTTCTTTTTTTGTTTTGTTTTGTTTTTTGCTTGTTTGTTTTTTGAGACAGAGTCTTGCTATGTAGCCCAGGCTAGTCTCAAATTCACGTTGATTTTCCTGCCTCAGCCTCCCACGTGCTAGAATTAGAATTACAGGTGTGTGCCACTATCAACTTGTGCTCTACTGCTTTACTAGCACGTGGTAAAGTGGTAGAGAGCCACAGAAATGCTTTATTTTCACAATAACTTTCCATATTTCCTTATTTTTTTGTTTCATTGATACAGTTCACCATACATCACAGGCTGGCCTTGAACTCAAAATCCTGCCTCAGCCTCTAGAGTGTTGGGATTACAGGCCTGTGCCACAATGGTCATAAGTAATCCATTTATGTTTTAACTGATAAAAACCAAATTTTAAGCCGGGTGCAGTAGCACACACCTATAATCCCAGCAGCTTGGGAGATTGAGGCAGGAAGATCACAAGTTTGAGACCAGAGGCAGTGTGCATAACTTAGGGAGACCCTGACTCAAAAAATAAAAAATGGCCGAGGGGTACATTCCAGTGGAGCACTTGCATAACATGTGCAAGGCCCTGTGCTCAACCCCCAATTACCTCAAACAATTAAATAAAAAATAAAGTTAAACCTCTATCTCCTTAAACATTTATCATTTCTTTATGATAAAAAATTTTTTTTTTAATTTTGTTTTGGAAAACTGGGGATTGAACCCAGGGCCTCACACATGCTCTGCCACTGAACCACACCTCCAGCATTTATTTTTATTATTTTGAAATAGTCTCACCAAGTCCCATTGTCTCCCTCTGGGCTTGAACTTGATCCTCTTGCTTTGGCCTCCTGAGTAGCTGGGATTATAGCTACTGTGTTGCCACAGCATCTGACTTCAAAATACTTTCTTCCAGTTTTTTGAATATACAGTTCAAAACTGTTATCTGTAGTTACTCCACTGTGCAATAACACAGTAGAACTTTTTTTTTTTTTTTTTTGGTACTAGGGGTTGAACCCAGGGCCTTGCACTTGCATGCTATGCAAGTGCTGGACCACTGAGCTGCACCCCCGAGCCTCTCCCCTTTTTTTCCTTTACTTTTTGAGACAGGGTCTCGCTAAGTTCCGCAGACTTCCTTTGGTCTCGAACTTGCTATTCTCCTGGCTCTGCTTCCCAACCCCTTGGGATTACAGGCGTGCACCACAACACCCAGCTCACACTAGAACTTTTTGCTTCTAGTTGTAATTTAGTACAGTCCTTATTTTCAAGGCATGAGTGCCTTTGTTCTTGGCAATGAACAAAGTGAGTAGGCCTAATGGACTGATCTTGGGTCATCTGTCTCAGAAATCAGAAGGGAGTGTGAGATTGGTGGGGCAGACACAGAATTTTCCTAAACAAAAAACTCATTGGAAGGGAAATATGGCTTCTAAGGCAAGTGAGATTCTGATGTGGCAGATACCTGCCACTTTCCTGTGCCTGCCGTTGATCCCCCTTAACACCCTTAGCTCACCTCTCCTTCTCACTGTTGCAGAGGAAGGTGCCGAAAGGGGAGGCATAGGCGTGCTCAAACAGTGCCAACAGCAGCCCCTCCCCAAACTCCAGTGACAGTGGGAACTGGCGGCCCAGCTGCCACACACAGTCCAGGAAGAGGAGAAAAGTAGGTGCCTCGTGCTTGGGACGGGTGTGAGAGAAGGCCGAGTGGGCACAGCGCAACTGGAAGGGGTGGCCAGCCTGGGGAGGGGGCAGAGTGATGGGCACCAGGAAGCAGGGTTCTGGGGTGGAGGTGTAGGCCTAGGGCTGCTGTGTGGCCACCTACCTGGATCCACTCCCGCTCCACCAGTTCCTGGAACCCAGTCATGGTTCTGCTCAAGGGGTCCAGGATGAGTTGAGCCAGCGAAGTAATGAGCAGGGTGCTGTCTGTTCCTTCAGCCCCATGAACCAGGATGCTGGCTCCTTCCCTGTGGGCCCAGGGCTCATCAACAGTAGCAAGTCCCTCCCTGCCTGGGTGGTGCCAGGCCAGGAATAGAATGGGCCCAATTCTAGACTGTTTGCTTCCTGAGCCATGGTTTTGTGTGAGGGTTGAGAGCCCTGCCTATCCCACTCCATTTTCTTTTCCGTATGGTAGGAATCTTACCTCTCCATGCCCTGGGCTACCAGACAGGCGGTGCTCAGTGCCTCCTTCACGTGTGCCAGCCAGTGACAGCCCTCTAGCCGACTAAGCCAGCGGTCCATGCTCTGCTCTGTATCCCCACAAGCCTCCACCAGACGCACAAAGCTCTCCTGGAGGGGGCGCCCCCTAGGCAAACGGGAATCTGGTCATCCTCTCCCCAACCCAAGCTCTTGATGATCCCAGCCCTGGAGCAAAGGCTACCTCCCAATGAGGGGGACAGGACCCTCTGAGAAGCCTATTTGATACGAGGGACACAAGATCCTTTGGGGAGCCCAGTCACATAGGACATAGAAACCACTAAAGAGCCCTAATCTGATAGAAATGATTCCATGTTCTTGAGGAGGACTCTGTCTGATGACCCTTTGGGAAGACTTAAGCTGTTGGAAATGGGTGAGAGCATTACCTGGGAAGGAGTTACATTGCCCTCTGGGGAAATAGAATGCACTGGAAAAAAACAAAGTTACCCTTGAAGTACCTCAGTCTGATGGGAGCATTACTCCCCAGGAAGCTCCAGTCTAAGGAGAGAGACATAATACTCTTGGGATTCTGCACCTGCCCATATGTCCCAGAAACTGCTCTGTTTATGGTCACCAATGACCTCCCAGAAAATCTAATGGGAGACTTTTCAGCCCTGTTCGACATTGTCAATGGCTCCCCACTGCCTTTATAATTGATTAATTAATTAACTTTAGTAGCACTGGGGAGTTGAAAGCCCTCTCTTAGTAATTTGAAGCTTTCCCTGAGAATAGGATGCTCTCCTTGAGACTTCTAAGAGGAAGAGGTAACTACAAGGAGGAAGAAAGACATTCCAGGTGGAGGGAAGTGCAGGTGTGGTGTAGAGAGCATGGTCTTTTGTCCTGTCTGGAGAACTGGAAACGCTTCCGGGTGGTAGGAATATAGAGTATGTACTGGAAATAGACAATGAGGCTAAAGGGAGGATGGGAGGTAGAACAAAGATCTTGAATGCCATGTTAAGGCAGTGGGGAAGCTGGGCACAGTGGCACACACCTGTGTGATCCCAGGTACTCCGGAGACTGAGGCAGAGGATCAAAGTTTTGAGGCCAGAGGCAGCCTATGCAATTTAGTGAGACACTGTCTCAAAATTAAAATTTTTTGAAAAGGGGCTAGCAGTGCAGCTCAGTGGTAGAACACTTGCTTAGCATGCATGAGGTACTTAGTGATGAACTCTTAGATTTGGGGATGTGCAAGTGAGGATGGCCAGTTGGCAGGACGTCTTCCAGAAAGGCCTAACAGTGTTTGAGGGGCAAACCTGGCCCTCTCTCCTCTGACATCCATGAACAGTTAGTCCGTCAGGAAAGAGCCTGGAAGAAGATGGGAGACCCCGCCCCCTACCTCTCCAGGGGGCGGTGTAGCCGCTTCCAGCCAGGATAGGCGGCCTTGGCCTCTGTGCCCCCGCCAGTCATGCGGGCCTGTTTAGCCGCCTGGGCCGATCGTGTGTCCACGATGAAGCCTCTGGCGCCAGGATGAGCCCCCGCCAGCACAGCTTGAAGCAGTTCCTCATCCTCAGCACAGCGTCTCTTCTGGGGACCGGCCAGGGGCTGGCTGGAACGTAGCAGAACCTGTGGACAGAAACCTGGGTTCAGGGAGGTCCTGGGCTGGTTTGCACGCAGGAACCAGGAAAATCAAGAAGGGGCAGACAGGCGCACAGGAGCCTTAGAGCAGAACTCAAAAAAGTGACCGCAGGAGTAAACCGTAGACCAGCCCTAGGCTGACAAAGGAGGGACCAAATTTCGAAAAGGCTGAGGGCGGGGCCAGGGAAAGGGAAAGGTAAGACTCAGAAAAACAGATACGGTGGCCTTGTTGTAGGCAGAGTACGATCACGACAGAACTCGGCAGGAGCGGGCCACTGCCAGGCGTGAATTAGCTCGGCCAGGGCAGAAAAGCGCCCAGAAGGTCCCAGGGGCGGAGCCTGGAGAGGGCGGGCTCACGGTTCCGCTAGGAGCGTGATGGTAGCTCAGCACTGGAAAGCGGCCTCCTTGGCGGAAGCGGGCGCTGCGTGCCAGCTTGTCGTCGTCCACTGCGCGAGGCACGATCACTGCTCGAGGGTAACTGGGGCACACGGCGAAGTCCTGGTTCACCTCGCTCAGCCGCCAAGAGTTGGTCTGCGGCGCAGAGAAGAGCGAAGGCGAGGTCTAGAGCGACCAGTGAGTGCCGGGTCCCCCTGTTCCTTCCAGACCCGGCACTTCCTCATCCCCAGGCCCCCGTGACCGCGCCCACCTCACGCGCTACTCGCTTGTAGTAGCCTTCGGGCTGGTGGACGTGCCAGGCGTCGCCCAGTCTCAGGCCTTGGGGTCGGTAGAAGAACGGAAAGGAGGTGATGACTGATTCCAGGGAGGACAGCGCCTGAGGAAGGAAGTCAAGGACTCTAGTGCCCACTCCAGCCACTCCCCTCCTAGCTCCTGGCCTCTCCATGTACCCCCAGGCCACCCTACATCCCCGTGCCATTTAGCGGTGCCCCGGAATAACCCAGGGTACTGAGCCCCTTTGCACGGTAGCCCTTTTTACTCCTCTCTATACAGGACGGAGGTAGCTTAAGGGCCCTGGATGCGCCCCCTGACATGCCTCGATGGAACGGGCGATGTCCAGCGTCGCTTCCACACCATCTATGTCCAGCTGCAGCACCCTCAGGTCCTTACACCGCAGGGTGATGGTGCCCGAGTCACCCGCGACCCTGGGGATGGACAAACACAGGCTCAAGGTCCCCCGGTCCCCTCCCTCCACCAGAGAAGGAGTGTCACACGGTTGGGCGTTCTGTAGGCGCCAGCTCCAAGTGCGCTGGCTCTTCCCGGCCTCCCAGCTCGCGGGACGCCCCCGCCACGTCTCACCGCTTCTCGATGGAGTCGACGCTACGCAACAGCAGCAGCCACAGGTCCGAAGTCGACTGGGGCCCAGGCGAAAGCAGCAGGTGGTGGCCGGTGACACACAGCGTGCCGCGCAGTGGGGCCGCCTCCGGGCCCCGAAGGAGCTCGGCTTGGGCCTGGCTGGTACGAATTAGCTCTGCGAACTCCATTCTGCCAGCAGGGATAGGCAGAGGCCCAGCGTGACAGACCGTGGTATCGTCAAGCAGTAGCGTCTGGTGGGGCGAGGAAGGCTCGGAAAGGGACAGGAACTGGCTGGGCCGCTGGCGATGCCCGTAGGACAGCTGTTAAGGAGGCCTCTCAGAATAAGGAACCGCATGGTTTCACAGATGTTTTCTCCTCTTATTGCCACTATCTTTTAGGACCGCGGCCAGAGTCTCTTAAAGAAACCTCAATTTCATCATCTGTGAAATGGGGAGAATAATCTTGCCTAAAGCCCTTAAACCAGTTTTGGGGTCTCAAGAGGCACTTGCTATCTTTGGTTTTTAAGTCCTAAAGTGCTGGCATTCCCGCTGACTTAAAAAGAAAGAAAAATAACCATCCATTCTGTACCCTGGAGGATGGGCTGGGAAGTGTGGGTGTGAAAATGGGCACTGCTTTCTTCCTCTGATGCTTGAGTGGAGGAAGTTCCTTGGTCCACCTTAAATGGAAGCAGCTGTGTCGCTGGCGCCCCTCCCCCTCCACAGCTGGAAGTCCTGCCTGTGTGCGCCCCCATATTAGGGCCAATTCTGGCGGTCTCTGGCCCCATCCCCTATCACTCCATCCTTCCACCAAGTGTATATTTACCATACAATGACCTGAGCTATGTCCTTGGTGTGGAGACCCAGGACTGACTGAGGAAGGTTCTGCTCACAGAGTTTTCAGTCTGGCAAGAGACACTTAAACTGGTAAAATTACAATAGTAAACTAAGCTGATTTGCTGGAGGACTCATTCATCATCCACCCACCTACTTATATTTCAGTTTGTAACTGATGTCTATACTGTGGTGAGTCTGAGTAAGAAGAACAAGAATATTTTCCTAGCTTCTATACTTGAGCCCTTCCTTCAAAGGAAAAAAGTGAAATTGTAGGTGGATCTGCATATTATAAACATAAAATTGGAGCTGCTTGTCTAGTGTGGTGGCAAAAGTTTGTAATCCCAGCACTTGGGAGGCCGAGGCAGGAGGATGGTGAAGGAGAAGGATGGTGTTTAAAAAAAAAAAAGAAAGAAAGAAAAAAGAATTGCTGTACAAAGGAAATCAGACATGAAAGGGTACAATTTGTAAAATCTGAGAGCAGCAACAACAGCTAGGATAAGGCTTTGGTAGACATACAAATTATCAGGCCCCACCTCATACTTAGTGAATCTGAAACTCTAAGGGTGAGGTCCAGTAATCTGTTTTAGCCAGATTTCCAGTTGATTCTGATGCATGCTAAAGTTTGAGAACTACTGGGAAGCATACAAAAAGCCAAAACTAGCCGGGCATGGTGGCGCAGCCTGTAATCCCAGGGGTTCAGGTGGCGGAAGCAGGAGAATCTTAAGTTTGAGGCCAGAGGCAGTCTGAATAATTTAGTGAGACCCTGTCTCAAAAAAAGTTTTTAAAAAATGGGCTGGGGGCGCAGCTCAGTGGTCTAGCACTTGCAAAGCATGCAGGCGCTAGCCCTGGGTACAACCCCCAATACTGCAAGAAAAAAAACAAAACAAAACTAATTTATGCCATCAGAAATGAAGGTAGGCCTGGGGCTGTAGCTCAGTGGTAGAATGCTTGCCTAGCATGCTCAGCCCTGGGTTACACAAGAATCACTAAATAATAAATAATAAATAAATAAATAAATAAATAAATAAAAATTTTAATTAAAAAAAGTAATTTTTAAAAAAGAAGGAAGGAAAGAAGAGTGGGAGGAAGGAAGGAAGGAAAGAAGAAAGAAAGAAAAGTGTTACCTTTAGGAGGAAAGTGACAAGTCAGGAGCACCCGGGAAAGCGTCCTGGGTGCTGGCTACGTGTCGGGGTTTTAGCTCTAGCCCGGCTAAAGTTAGGGCCAAACCCTCAACATAAAATGTGGCCGGTGTTGGGAAAGAAGGACCTTGGGAGACCTTCAGATGGTTGGAGAACAGGGAAGGTTTATTGGGGTGCTCCCCTTATGGAGAGCAGCCCCTATAGAGCAAGGCTCTATCCCTTAAGTGCTGGCTCTAGGCCTGCAGCGTGGAATGCTGCAGGCTAAGTGCTGGTACAGCTCAGCCTGAAAGGCACAGCCACAGCCACTGGTGTTCAGTTGAGATTCGATGGTCTTGACTCTCGCCGCTCGCCTTCTTTACCCCCCTCCTTCCCAAGGATGGGAGGAGTTGGGAGGCTCTTCGTGGCTTGCTAGATGCCTCGGGCTCTTCGGGGCCCCTGGGCTTGATCTTGCGGGCTTGCTAGATGGTCTTGCTGGAGTAGGGAGCACTGGTCCAGGTGATGAGGTTCAGGAGATGGTCAGAGAGGTGAGGATCAAAGGAGTGATATGGGGTCCAGGAGCCCTGCTTTTATAGGGTCCTGGAGGGGTCACATGGTGGGGTTCAGCCAATCAGGGCACACAGTTGGCAGGTACAGGGAGCAAACGGACACAACTCCCAAGTGGAGACAGTTATTACCTGCAAGGTGGTGAGGGGAGCCAATCAAAATTAAGGTGGTTAAGGCTGGTCAAGCTGGCCGGGGGCCATCTTTGTTCACTCGATGGGAGGGGCTGTTTTGAGTGAGTGAGATGAGCCCTGGGGTCAACTAGGGGTCAGCCCCTCAGGCTGTTATGAGGGACCTTAGCTGGGAAATATAATTTTAAAAATCCCCAACAGCTACGTAGGTATGTTCAGTCCTTAGAGTGACGCTTGAAATTAATGACCTGTTGCTGGGCATGGTGGCACCTGTAATCCCAGATACTGGAGGAGGATCTCTAGTTCCACGCCAAAGGCAGCCTGTATAATTTAGCAAGACTCTGACTCAAAATAAATAATGGGACTGAGGTGCAGCCCAGTGATACAGCATTTGCAAAGTATGTGTGAGATCCTGGGTTCAATCCCCAAGCACTAAGAAGGGAAAAAGAGAGAGACAGAGAGAGAGAGGGAGAGAGAGAGAGAGAGAGAGAGAGAGAGAGAGAAATCAGTGAGACTTGCCCAAAGTCCCATCAAACCACCACTAAAGCTTAGATATCCTGACTCCCAGGCTAGGCCTCTAGACCCTTTTCCTCTGCGGAAGGGGCTAGTGCCATGAATGAGGATGGGGCAGCTAGTCAGCCTTCTCCGCCTCCCAGCTCCCTGGACTTGATCTTGGGAGGAGGGCCAAGACTGGTGTGGATGATGCTTTTCTTATCCTGGAGCAACTTCCTTTCTGGGAACTGGGAGCTTGCTTCTGGGCAAAGACAATAAATTCATCCAAAGGGCCAAAAGAACAGAGCTCCTCCTGCCTCCACCCGGATGGGCATCACGTGGCCCCTCCAGTTAGCAATCTAGGAAAATTCCAGCCCTTGCACATTTACCCTCACATACCCATCTACTCACCCACCCTGGTACACTCAGCCTCCCTAGACCACTTTGAACATTCACCATTGCACACTATATAGGATATTCTTTTCACTCTTGACTTCTGCCATCTTTCCCTGGGCCATATTGTCAGACTTTCCTAGAGTAGCAGCCCTGCCCTGTCATTCACTTCAAACCCAGCATGTCCCTGGGGTCACTGAAATTCCCAGCAGTGGGTGAAGAGGACAAGGAGGAGGAGAGCTTGGACTCTGTGAAGGCACTTACGGCAAAGCTGCAGCTGCAGACTCGGCGGCCTTCATATCTGGAGTGGACCGCCAGGGTCCAGAGCCAGCCCTGGCATAGGGCCCAAGCTAGACCTGAGCCAGGGGTACCTGGGGTCATCTGCGGCTTTGACTCAATGGATTCAGCGCTTGAATGGCTCCGGCGGGAGCTGGTGAGTCTGATGGGATCCACAGCCTTGCAGAAGGTCTTCTAAGACTATGGGTGTGGGGAGGGGATGAGAATGGACCCCCGCCCCCCAGCAGCTAGGGTAAAGAAGCCAATAATGCACTTGCCCAGTGTTTTATTTGGGGAGTCTTGCTGGAGAAGGACTGTCCAGTTTACTGACCTTGTCCTCTTGTGGTACAGAGGATAGAGCTCTGCCCCTGGGGGACCACCAGTTGTACGCAGGGAAAGACATGGCCTTCCCTACTGTGGGATTGCTTTCCCCCAGAGATA
>VMDO01001276.1:101948-219252 GCA_007922755.1 Pedetes capensis
GCGACCCTCTGTACAACAGGGGAAACACTATTATCAGTGCTTCTCTGCCGTTCATAGGGTTTTCAATGGCAGATTGATTTTTGGGAGGGGGTTGCCAGGTCCTTCTCCCAAGCCTACAGCTTCTGGTGTTCCCAGGCGGTCTCCCATCCAGGTACTAACCAGGCCTGACCCTGCTTAGCTTCCGAGATCTGATGGGATCAGATGCCACAGGGCTACAGCTGCAGGCCCCAGAGATATAGTAAAGTACAAAAGGAGGCACAGATCATGCTTCAGGTAGAATCTGAAGGAGGGGAGTGTTGAATATTAGCTATTGACACAGCATGTGCAAATGTAAACATTCCAGGCTGCAACTTGGGAGATTTTGCTTAGTTGATCTGGGATGGGGACCCAGGCATCTATATTTGCATAGTGTTGTTGTTGTTGTTGTTGTTAGGTGCCGTGGAGTTGGTATCCAACTCATAGCGACCCTACATACAACAGGGGAAACACTGTTGTCAGTGCTTCTCTGCTGTTCATAGGGTTTTCAATGGCGGATTGATTTTTTGGGAGTGGGTTGCTGGGTCCGTCTCCCAAGCCTACAGCACTTGGTGTTCCCAGACGGTCTCCTATCCAAGTACTAACCAGGACCGACCCTGCTTAGCTTCCGAGATCTGATGGGATCAGATGCCATAGGGCTACGGCTCCAGGCCATTTGCATAGTGATACTCCCTAATTTGGGTTAAGAATCACCAGTGTGGAACAAGATCTGAGAGATAGGAAGAGATGAAGCTAGGTAAAAGGAGGCTGGGGATCCAGCCGGTCTGTGCTAAGGTCCAGAGCGTCAACGGGAAGGGAAGAACGGCTTGTGAGCCTAGGGGCTAACTCAGCCGGCTCACGCCCCCTCTCGACTGCAGCGGGAGATGCAGGCTCAGGACCGGCAGCTGGCAGGGCAGCTGCTGCGGCTCCGGGCCCAAATGCACCGACTGAAGGTGGATCAAACCTGTCACCTGCACCAGGAGCTACTTGATGAGGCCGAACTGGAGCTGGAGCTAGAGTTGGAGCCCGGGGCGGGCCTGGCCCTGGCCCCGCCTCTGCGGCACCTGGGCCTCACGCGCATGAACATCAGTGCCCGTCGCTTTACCCTTTGCTGAGGGGCCCTCTGAGTGTCTGCGGAGCCACCTGGGGAGAAGGATGGGAGGGGTGCCCTAGCGGGGCCAGTACCTGGGGGAGGAGGGGGCACACTCAAGTCACAGAGAACACAAACCCCCAGGTGGCGAGGTGGGAGGGGAGCAACTCACCCCACCTCACCACCAGCTCCTCAATAAAGGCCCTCGGTATCCCATCAAGGTCTCTGTAGTCGTTTCTTCAGGCCTAAGGCCTCTGTCTCTGGGATCAGGGATTCCACTGCAGAAGACTGTTGGGGGTGTAGCTGAACTGGTGGAGCCCCGCCTCCCCCACAGCTCCAGCTCTATTTCTCCAGTTTATCAAGATCAGAAGTGGAGCCATGGTAGTGGCCTGTAATTCCAGCTACTCGGGAGGTGGAGGCAGGAGGATCTCAGGTTCTAGGTCAGAGGTAGGCTGCGTAAATTAGCGAGACCCTGACTCAAAATAAAGATTAAAAAGTGGGCTGGGGGTGCAGCTCAGTGATAGAGTGCTTACAAAGCTTGTGCAAAGCCCTGGGTTCAACCCCCAAGTACAGGGAGGGGAAAAAAAGGTCAGAAGTGGAAAAGAACTTAAAATCCTAAGTCACCCCCATGGGATGTGATTTAAACGATTGGATGCCTGAAGACTGCAGAATCTAGTAGTCCTGGATTCAAAGCCAGTCCCATTTATTTCTATTGGACATTGGACTGGGAAGGTCCCTTAATCTCTGACTCTGTCTCCTCACCTCTAAAATGAAGATGCTAATTCTCACTACACAGAGAGCTGGATATGCCTTAAGTTAGATAGTGCACAGTAAGCACTCAGTAAGTGTATTAGTGTATTTCTCCTCCTCCTCCTCCTCCATTTTCTTCTTCTTCTTCCTCTCTCTCTCTCTCTCTCTCTCTCTCTCTTTTGTGGTACTTGGGGGTTGAATTTAGGGCCTCACATACTTTGCAAGTGCTCTACCACTGGCCTACAGTCCTAATCTGTCCTTTCTTTCTTTCTTTCTTTCTTTCTTTCTTTCTTTCTTTCTTTCTTTCTTTCTTTCATCTTGGGACAGGCTCTAGACAAGTTACAGAGGCTGCCTCTGGCCTTGAACCTTTGATCCCCCTCCTTTGCCTTCCTGGTCACTGGGATTACAGACATACACTACCATGCACAACTAGTTTATTACTTCTTATTGCCATCACTGGCACAACTAACACTCTTGTGCTGAGGCCCAGAGATGGACAGTAAAGGGCTCAGGTTTATAGGCAAAGGCAACTGGCCCACAATAGGCCTGAAGCCCCAACTCTGGGAACTGTCACTCTGAAGGTTTTTTTTTTTTTTTCTTTCTTTGTGTGTCTCATACTTTGTCTCTGTGTTACCCTCTTTGTCTGACTTTCCAACTCAGGCTTCCTCTTCCTCCACCCATTTCCTGTCTCCCCCTTCCTTTCACAGCTGAGGTGCACACAGCTAAAGCTTCTACCTCACAAACCCCAACAATGCTCTGTGGGCTCCCCTCCCCCTGCCTGCTCACTCACTCAGCATAGCTCAGGAGATGACGCACGTACACTTTCCTGGGGGGGAGGGGCGGGGGTGGTCAAGGCTCAGTTCTTGGGTCTGACAGGGGCCACTGGAGGAGTTCCTCATGTCCCTGGAGACCCTGCTGTTAGCCTATGAAAAGCATTCAGCCTGGCCTCAACCAGTGGAGATTCCAGGCCTGCCTGCTGCTCCAGCCAAGGCTGTGGCCTTCTGCCTATAACAGCAAGTCCTGGCAGTCTGTGCCTGCCCTAGTGAGTGCCTGGGCAGTGTGTTTGTTCTGTCTTCCACCTGTGGTAGGAGACAATGGGGGCTGCACACCTTCACTAGTGGCTGGGGCCTTGCAGCCCACTCTCCAACCATGGGGAGTGGGCATTGTCCTGCCCACTGCCTACAGCAGGGGCTGTCATTCTGCCTTCTTGAAGATGTGAGGCTGTCTAGTCTGTCCTGAAACAAGTTGTTGTTAGCATTCTGTACATGAGAGAACTGTTAGCCCATCCTTAGCCTACCCAGGGATTCTAATAAAGCTGTTGTCCTGTGCCTTAAGATGACATAGGTTTTGTTCTGTCGATGACCACAGCAGTCATTCCACCTCCTGTATGACTGTCATATGCACGATCTTGTCTCCAACTGTTTAACAGACATATGGTCCTTGCCGCTGACTCTGAACAATGATAACCTTTGCTGCCAGACTGAAATAAAGGGCCACTCAGCCCTCCTGCTGCGAGCCTCCCACTGGAAGCCAAGCATGTGTCTGCATGCCCCAGCTTGTGAGGGGCCAAAGGCTGCCCCTGAATCTCTTGCCCAGGTGTACCATGGAGGGAAGGAGGGAGGGCCCTTCAAATGTCCTCCCCAGTGCCATCTCCAAGTGCCACCCTCAGGGTGAGCAAAGCCCAGCCTGGAGATGTCTGAGACCCTAAGGGGTCGTGGGACAGGGGGCTTGGCAGCAGGAAGCTTGGGTGCTGGAAGCTTGTGGTTGGGCTGCTGGGGCCCTGTTTGCTGCGGAGCCCTCAGGAGGAGGCAGGAAGTCAGGGTGGAACGTGGGCGCGGGGAGACAGGTGGTAGCTACGACAGCGAAGGGAGCTGAGACCAGGTCCAGGCAGCCAAGCCAGGCTAGAAGGACCATGTGAGTGGGCCAGAGGGCTCCCAGGCTCGACAGGTAAGGAGTCCTGGGCTTAGGGGTCAGGGGCTGTGGGGGTTGCCTGGCAGTAGAGGGCCACAGCTGTGTGGAGGGCCAGGCACCTCTGGTCTTCGGCAGCCCTTCGGGCTGGAGGTCAGCTGGATCTTCTCTTTCCTGAAAAGTTGGTGGCTCTTGCCTCTGCCACACTGTCTGCCATCAGCTTCCATCTCACCGGGAGCATGTTTCTTGGAGATCTGGCACATGGATGTCAGGTATTAAAAAGGCCTTCAGAAATCTCCAAGCCCTACCCCTTGTACCAGGAGGATGAGGCATCTAAGGCCTGGAGGGGCAATGCACTCACTGCTCACAGTCCCTCAGGGAGCAGTGGAGGAGCCAGGCCCTGTGAGGGAGTTATGGCCGCCTAGGGTGGGACCCTTGTCCTCCGGCACTGGAGCAGGGCGATGTGATGGACAGGCTTGAGTTAGGGGACCCAGGAATCATTCTTTCTGGTCCCTGGGGTAGACTTGAGTGAGCAGAATCTCCTGAGAGTCTCCAGTGCATCCAGATGGACACGTGAGAAATGACTCTAGCCTCAGTGAGCAGCAATGCTTGAGAGATGACTTTGTTGGCTGAGGATATGTCAGGGGTGTTTGTCATCCGAGATGGAGTCCCTGTGATGGACACATCTGACCTGGCTTTGGGAAGTTGGAAGGGAAATAGAATGATGAGAAAAGGGAAGAGGAAGGGCTATTTTTATCCTGGACAGGGGTACAGCTGGCCCTGGGCAAGAAGCTTCTGAACTTCCATCTGGAAAGCTGCCATTCCTTCCCTGCCAAGTGTTGCAGCAGGATGTCCTTCTCTCTGACCTTGTCCCCCACCTGCTTCAGCCCCAGTTGTGTGTGTTGGGCCAGTTGGTCCTGCTGATTCCTGCTTCAGACTCCAAGTGTAGAGGCCCAGAAAGGCACTGTCACTTACTTCCCCCACCCCCTCATCCTACCCCTGAGCCATCCGCCTTATGGGGTGGTCGCCACCTCAGCCAGACCTTCCTGCCTCACTGGAGATCTTGGTGTAACTTACTTTCTGTCTATTCAGCATGTCCCAGCCTTTCTGCTATCTCCAGCCCCTAGGCCTGTCACCTCTTGTGGGGGTTGGAGAACACGCTGACTCTCCCTGTGCTTTGTTCACCTGCCCCTGGAAAGCGAGAGCAGTGCCCTCCACCCAGCCCTGGGCTGACTGGGACATGAACCAGACAGGATTCCTCACCCTTGGGCTCTTCTCACAGGGAGAAAGGGCCAAGTGGGCCAGGGCAGAGAATAAGCTGAGGGTTCAGAGGAGATAGACAGTATCTTTCAAGGGGATCCAGACAGCTTCCTAAAGAGTCAAGACACTTCTGAGAAGGACGGAAGCCCATTTTGGAGAGTTATGGCCGCCTTGGGTGGAGAGTGCCTAGGTCGAAAACCAAGGTTACTATCCCTGGGTTCTATTCCCTGGGATCATGAGGGTAGAGACCTCAGGTTAAGGCCAAAGGCCAGAGAGCCCAGAGGTGTGGTTTAGTAGGAAGAGCACTCATTTCAGGGTTGGGCAGACCCAGGTGCAACTCTGGGTCTGCCATTTCCTTGAGTGAATGGCTTTACTGCTCTGACCTTCAGTTTGTTGTTATTGTTGTTAGGTGCCGTCGAGTCGGTATCCGACTCATAGTGACCCTCCCAGGGTTTTCAATGGCTGACTGTTTCGGGATTGCCTTGGGAGTGGATTGCCAGGTCCTTCTCCTATTTTTTCGGTGCTGGGAATTGAACTCAGGACCTCAGAGACTGCAGCACAGCGCTCTACCAACTGAGCTAAATCCCAGCCCCGACCTTCAGTTTAGTTAACTGTAAAGAGACAATAATAAACCTGGTGTGTGGTACATGCTAGTACTCTCAGCTACTTGGGAGGCCAAGGCAGGAGGATTGTGAATCTGAGGCTGGAAGCAGCCTGCACAACTTAGTGAGAGCCTGTCTCAACAATTAAAAATAAAGAGCAGGCCTAGTGACTCGTGCCTTTAATCACAGTGACTCGAGAGGTAGGTCAGGAAGGTCCCAGGTTTGAGGGCAGAGGCAGCCTGTGTATAGTAAGACCCTGTCTCAAGATTTAAAAAAAAAAGCCGGGCGCAGTGGCACACGCCTGTAATCCCAGTGGCTTGGGAGGTGGAGACGGGAGGATCGCAAGTTCGAGACCAGAGGCAGTCTATGTAATTTAGCGAGATCCTGTCTCAAAAAAGTAAAAAAATGGACTGAGGGTACAGCTCAGTGGTCCAGCACTTGCAAAGCATGCAAGCGCGAGGCCCTGGGTTCAATCCCCAGTACCACCAAAAAAAAAAAAAAGGATTAAAAAAAAAATGAATGGGGGTACAGCCCAGTTGTAGAACACTTGCAGAGTGTGTGTAAGGCCCTGGGTTTAACTTCCCAGTACCACAAAAATTAATTAATTAATTAATTAAAAAATAAAAAAAGAGTTAGAGGTGGGGCTCAGTGGTTGAGTACTTGCTTAACATGCTCAAGGCTCTGGTTTCAACTCTCCAGTACTGGGGCGAGCATTAATAAATCCGTCCCCTACAGAGTGCTCCCAGGGAATCAAAGGGGAAAATAATAACTACAATGTGCCCTGGATTGTACTCAACCCAAATTAGGTGCTTAAGGGAGGCTAGGCACTTCTTCCCCCTGCAAATTGTGTACCAAGAGGAGAGCTGTTCACACCCAGAATTATATATACTCAGCACCTAGGCTTTGGCAAGACAGTGAACTGCCCATTCCTTCACACTTGTGGTGTGGCTTTGCAAATAAGCTTGTTTCCTGTATATAGTGGGGTGTGAGAACTCAGGCAGGCTAGAGTCTGAGCTGGGCCATGGGATCTGCCTTAGAAGAGGGTCCCTCACATAAACACACACACACACACACACACACACACACACACACACACACACACACACTCCCTATCTAAAACACCACATATATCATCAGAGAAAAATACATATGTGCAGGTCTGCTCAGAGACCAGGGCAGGGGCAGTGAACCACACAGACAACACATGCTGGATCCTAATCCTACAAATCCATACACGTATCTGCAAGCTGATGGCTTCAAGGTCAAGCTGAATTCAGTGAAAGCAATCTTTTTTTCTTTTGTAGTACTACAGGGCTGAATCCAGGGCTTCATGAATACTTTGCAAACACTCTACCACTGGGCTGCACCCCCAGCCTCTTTTTTCTTTTTAAATCTTGAGACAGGGTCTGGCTAAATTATGCAGGCCGCCTCTGGACTCAAACTTGTGATCTTCCTGTCTCCGCCTCCCAAGTCACTGGGATCACAAGCTTGCCTAGATCAGTGAAAGCAATTCTGAGGGGAGGAGGATGGGGTGGAGGCAGGGCAGGACCAAGATACTACCCAAGAATGGGGGGTATCCTCTTTTTCTTCTCTTTCCTACTCTTCCTCTTCCTTCTCCTCTCTTCTTTGTCCTTCTCCTCCTTCTCCTCCTCCTCCACCCCCCCATCCTCCTTGCACATGCTAAGTACATGTTCTACCTCTAAGCTACACCACCAGCCCAGGAATGTGGTCTTTAACAACCCACCCCAGTGTGTATTTCAGAGTATCTGGAGCTGTATTCGAATGTTGTACTAAAGAACAATAGCTCCATAAGGCACCTAGGAAGAAAAGGGTTCGGGGCTCAGTCAACATGGCCTCAGCTACAGACTCTGTCCCCCAGGAGCTTCACAACCAACACTAACTGCAAGTCTCCCCCGAGAAGAAGCCTGATTCATTTTGTCTGACTCAGTGTTTTCCAAACTTTCTGGTTATAGAACTTTCACTTCCTTTGCCGCCTGTTCCATGTCTACACCTCTTGAGACAAGGACAGGAGCGGAGGGGCAGGTGACCTGTGTAGTAGATGCTTCTCAAGGGACTGTGCCTCTCCAAAGTGGTGGCATATGTCTGTAATCCTGGCACTCCACAGGGTGAGGTAGGAAGGTCTTGAGCTCAAGGCCAGGCTAGGCTATAGAGCAAGACCTTGTCTTAGGGGGAAAAAAAAAAAAAAAGATTGTGTCTCTTGGTAGAGTTTTGGTGTTATTTATGGTTTTGTTGGTTATTTTTTGTTTTGGATTCTTTCTTCGTTTATTTGTTTTGTTTTGTTTTGTTTGCAAGCACTCCACCACTGAGCCATACCCCCGCCCATTTTTCACTTTGTATTTTGAGACAGGGTATCGGTAAGTTACACAAGTTGCTCCCTGCCTTGAACTTGCCCTCCTCCTGCCTCCGCCTGCCAAGTCTCCGGGGTTAAATACACATGCTACAACATGTGGCTTGTTTTTGTTTTTCAGTCACAAAATTAACACATAGATGTTCTTTAAAAAAAATTCAGACAGCACAGAGACATATAAGTAGATACTAGAAGCTCAACCCTTCCAATCCCACTTCTAGGATGTGCTCACTAAGAGCCATTTGGTGTGCATCCTTACAGATTTTTTCATGTGTGGCTACTGAAAAGCATAAAAATTAAGAACTTTGTCTCTGGAGGCAGGCAGACCAGGGTTGAAATCACAATTCTACCATTCATTTGTTTGTTATGAGGCCTCAGACAAATTGCTTTACCCAGTCTAGACTTCAGTTTTCAGTGGTTTTGTTTTGTTTTGCTGTATTTGGGGGCTGAACCCAGGATTCACACATACTTTGCATGTGCTCTACCATGGGCTGCACCTCTTGCCCAATATTTAGTTTCTATTTTGAGTCAAGGTATCCTTAAGTTATGCAAGATGCTTCTAGCCTTGAATTTGTGATCCTCCTGTGTCCACTTCCTGAGTCACTGGGATTGCAGGTGTGAGCCACCTCACCCAGCTCTAGACTTCAGTTTTTGCATCTGTAAAATAGGGATAATAATAAACTTACTTCATAGGATTTTCATCAAAATTGCATGAAAAAATTCAAATAATGAAAACATAATGAAAAATTCAAAAAATGAAACCATGAAATAATGCTTGGCACAGAACCTGGTTTGTTTTATTTTTTTATTTATTTTTTTTTTTTGCGGTACTGGGGGTTGAACCCAGGGCCTCGAGCTTGCATGCTCTGCAAGTGCTGAACCACTGAGCTCCACCCCCAGCCCATTTTTTTACTTTTTGAGACAGGGTCTCACTAAGTTACGCAGAATGCCTCTGGTCTCGAACTTGCGATCCTCCCGCCTTTGCCTCTCCAGCCTCTGGGATTACAGGCGTGCGCCACCACGACCAGCTAGAACCTGGTTTTATATACACAAAATTTAAATGCAAATTCACTTATAAAATACATTTTCTTCTGCAATTTTGTGAAATGTCATACATAGAAGTCTTTTTCTGTCTATTCATGGAGCCCTAACATTTACTGGCTTTACCTAATAGCTTTATCTAATAGTAATGGTGGTGATTTTCAGATGTTATCTGCTGTCTTGTGTTGCCATGTTATTAAGAATCTCAGACATACTGATCAACTGGCAAATGACCAGCCTCACAGCCTCCTATGCAAAGGAAGTGACCGACTAGAGGGGATGTTACAGAGGGTAGGCTTGTGTAGGAACATTGTGTCTGCTCACTTCTGTGTCCTAGCACTAGATCAGAGGCTACTACATAGGAGTTGCCCATTAAGCTTTTGTCAGTAGGTTGGCCAATTTAGAAAGTCGCAGCTGGGGCTGGAGGTGTCACTTAGTGGCAGAGTATTTGACTAGCATGTTCGAGGCCCTGGGTTCAATCCCCAAAACCACAAAGAAAAGAAAGTTGTGGCCTCTCTTGCTCACCTGCAGGTCCCTAAACCGAAATTTCTTTCTCATAGCATGGCATTTCCCACAATCTGGCCTGGGCATCACTGATGTGTGCGAGTAGTTTTATGGGACGATGGATGAACAGCTACAGATATTCTTATGTATTTTAATGTGCACCGATGTGTAACTTCTATTTATGGCTGGTGATACTGGTTTTCCATTTATAGCAGTGAAGATTACAGTTCAGGTGAACGTGTTAAAGGGGAAAAGGTAGTTTGTGGAAGTGCCAAAAATCAGAAGGAAATATGAAAATGATCATTTTAGTCTGAAAGATGTTTAAATCTGGCATAAAGAAATGTCTATGCTAGCCTCAAATGACAATTGTTCTCATTTATTTAGTCCTTACTGTGTACCAAGCAGCCTGCAGCTGTACCACTGTGGCGTCTGATTCTGTCAGATCTTGGAAGCTAAGCAGGGTCAGATCTGGTTAGTAATTGGATGGGAGACCACTTGGGAGAAGTGGGTGCTGTAGGCTTGGGAGAAGGACCTGGAAGCCCACTCCCAAAAAACCATCAGCCATGGAAAACCTTATGAATAGCAGAGAAGCACTGATAATAGTGCCAGGCATGGCACAGTGTCAGAGAGTGTTCCCTCTGTTGTACATAGGATTGCTATGAGTCAGACCCAACTCCATGGTACCTGACAACAACATGTACCAAGCACTATGAGAAGCATTTCATTATATGGGATCATCTGTATATCACATGTAGTCCTCATATCAGCCCAAGATGTAGGTCCTATTTTTATCCCCATTTTGCAGACACAGGAACTGAGGGAGGCTCAGAAAGTTTTAGTATTCCACTTAAAGATCTTTTGCCAGAGTGACTGAGAGATCTTGAGATTCAAATTGGGTCACTATGAATGACATGGACATAGTAAGCTGAGTTTACATTAACATGAAGACTCCCTGAAACTGTCTTTTTTTTTTTTTTTTGGTGGTACTGGGGGATTGAACCCAGACCCTTGCATGTACTTTGCAAGAGTTCTACTACTTAGCTGGACTTCCAGCCCCCTTTAAAAAATTATTTACCTTGAGACAGGGTCTCACTAAGTTACACAGGCTGCCCCTAGCCTCGAATTTGTGATTCTCCTGTTTCTGCCTCCCAAATTGCTGGGATTACAGGCATTTATCACTGCGCCATCTGGCTGACTCCCAGAAACTTTCATAAAGCAGCATGGATTGCCAAGCTGTAAATAAGGCTCTATTCAAATAAAACTTCCATTATGTAAAATGCACACAGAGGTACCCAAGGGCGAGGACTCACTAAAAGGGAGTATTGGGTACCAACAAGTTACTGGTTGGGGGCCTTCTAAAATACCAATTAGAAATCCTGGCATGGTGGCATACACCTGTAATCCCAGCCCTCTGGAGGCTGAGTCAGGAGGGTCAATATGAGGCTAGCCTAGTCTACATGGCCAGTTACAGGTTAGCCAAGGTTATAGAGAGAACTTGTTTCAAAAAAACAAAAAACAAACAAACAAACAAAACAGAATAATTGCTCTATAGCCCTTACTGATGGCAATAATCAACTATCAGAATTGGTTCTATGCTCAAGCTGCTCCCAATTTGTAAACATATATCCATCTTTTAGCTTTAGGACATATGTGAGGCCCTGGGTTTGATCCCCAGCACCAAAACCAAAACAAACAAAAAAAGTGGTACTAAATCAAAAAGGAACACATGAAAAAAAAGCAACCAGCCAGGCGCGGTGGCGCACGCCTGTAATCCCAGTACCTCGGATGGCGGAGGCAGGAGGATCGCAAGTTTGAGACCAGAGGCAGTCTGCATAATTTAGAGAGACCCTGCCTCAAAAAAAGTAAAAACTGGGCTAGGAGTACAGCTCAGTGGTCCAGCACTTGCAGAGCATGCAAGCATGAGGCCCTGGGTTCAACCCCCAGTACTGCAAAACAAACAACAACAACAACAACAACAACAACAAAAAAAATAGAAGCAACCTAGGACACATCACTGACTTACTCACTAGAAATTATTTACCATGCCCGCCAACACTAATTTTTGAGTATCACATTAAGGTTTGTTTGGGCACACATAGCTAAGGCCCTTTACTGAACAAATGCAACTTTGCCAATAACTTTTGTGTGTGTGTGTGGTATTGGAGTGTGAACCCAGGGACTCCTGCATACCTTACAAGTGCTCTACCACTGAGCTGCACCCCCAGCCCCTTTGTTATTTTTTATCTTGTGATGGGGTATCCCTAAATTATACAGGCTATGTCTAGCTTCAAACTTGCAATCTTCCTGCCTGTACCTCCTGAGTCACTGAGATTACAGGCATGGGTCACCACGCCCGACCCGATAACCAAATCTTGGCCAGAGTAAAACGCCAGGAAAATGTTTTAAGTGATTTCTGAAAGATTTTGCCACAAAGTGGCCCAGTGTATAACAATGATCTGCAGTTGAACAGCCTGTGTATTCTCTATGTAAAGCATTGGCTCAAGAAACTCAGACAAGAAGCTAGCACACATTAGACAAAATGTCCAATAAATCAATAATTTTAAAGTTGAAGGAGGAAAAATGTTACTGTTTTTTATTTTATTTTATTTTAAAAGGAGACAAAATACATTCTAGGCCTGGCTGCGTGACACATGTCTGTGAACCTGATAAAAGTGAACAAGTCTGCAAGAATCTGAGCTCATTGGGATGTGATTCCTAAACAATCCTGGGATCATAACATCTAGTCCAGGAACATTTTGCAGCCTGGCATTTTTTTTCCTTTAGTAATATACCATGTAAGTAGGGCCACTGTGTATATTGGGTGGGGTAGGCACTGTTCTAAGGGATGAGAAAGAGTGGGAGCTGAAATCCAGCTCTTACTCCACTCTCCAAGTGTGAAACTCTGAGGTGGAGATGGGGTTAAGGATGCCCTTTTCCTAATGGGCACAAAGTGCCCTGTGGATCATGTGCAACCTTGAGTTTGATGAGAATACTTGAGGCCCTAATCAGAGAAAGCCTAGAAGCTACAAATTTCTCACGATTGACCAAGGACCCTTGAGATGAGAGAGCAGAATATCCTTTTTAACTCACCCCAGAATTTGCCCTCATTGCTGGCTCTGGGTGCCTTGGGGGTTCCTTGGACCTGTTTTTTCCTTCTTTTTTCTTTCAGACAATGAGAAATTTATATTAAGCTTTAATTATGATTTCTTTTTACTGACCTCATTATTAACCTGGTTAGATCATTTGGGCTACCCAGCAATCTTTGTCAAACTAAAAGCAGGAGGATGAGACCCACATTTTTTTTTTTAATAAACAGATGCAAGCATCTATGATCTCACAATTACCTGAGATACTCATAGCCTCCCACATATACCGGAAGTCACAATGTGCATCTTCCCATAACATGAGTGTTACTCAACCTTATTCACATAAGTTAAACAATTTGGACTTATTTTGGAGGAAACGCAAAATGTCCATGGAGTATTAAGCCAAATGAAGAGACTTTGAGGAAAATGAGTAATATAACAATGTAAGCAGTCCTTGGGCAGATGCACATTTGGGAAATCCCACTAGGTCAGAGTCCTCCCGTCTATGGTGACAAAAAATATCACACAATGCACATTCCCATTCTGTTATACATTCCTTTGCATACAAAGACTCATGCAAATCCATGGATTTGCACACATAAGCACAATGCTCATTGAATCACGTGCACAGACTCGCATTTATTAGTCAGGTAAATGGAGATTCAGAAATATACATTCCAGGTAAAAGAATTGTCCTGGAGAGAAAAGCCTTTATTAGTAGCACAATAGTCAAGTTTGGGATGGGGGTTGGTCCACCGTTTAGGATCTGTCTCCCTAATTACCTTTCTCCAAGACCTCTCAAGATTCCGACCCCTATCGGTTAGACTACCCATGGGTGAAGAGTGGAGGAGAGCGCTTCAATAAAGAATGGAGGGGTTGAGTGCTGGGGCTCATGCCTGTAACCCCACCCACTTGGGAGGCAGAGGCAGGAGGATGGCAGGCCTGAGGTCAGGGGCAGCCTGCATAATTTAGTGAGATCCTGACTCAAGAAAAAAAAATTAAAAATGGGCTGTGGGTGCAGCCCAAGAGTAGAGTACTTGCAAAGTATGTGCAAGCTTCTGGGTTCAATCCCAAGTACCACTAAATAAATTAAAAAATAAGGATGGAGAGGCCTGATCTGAGTTTTACCTCTTCAGAGAACCCTCGGCGTTATCAAGAAGATCACATAACCTCTCTGATGCCCCAGATTCTCTATTAGTATTATTATTTTTAATTTTATTGTAGTGTTTTAGATAGGGTGTTGCTATGTAGCCCAGGCTGGCCTCAAACTTGCAATCCTCCTGCCTCAGCCTCCTAAATGCTGGGATTATAGGCATGTGCCACCATGTCTGGCTTTATCTTTATTATGATTATTATTTCCTCCCTCCATCCTTTTTTTTTTTTTTTTTTTTTTTTTTTTTTTTTTTTTTTTTTTTTTTTTTTTTTTTTTTTTTGGTACTGGGGGTTGAACCCAGGGCCTTGTGCTTGCATGCTCTACAAGTGCTGGACCACTGAGCTGCACCCTCAGGCCATTTTTTTTACTTTTTGAGACAGGGTCTTGCTAACTTATGCAGACTGCCTCTGGTCTCGAACTTGCGATCCTCCTGCCTCTGCCTCCGGAGCCACTGGGATTACAGGCGTGTGCTATCACACCCAGCTTCCTTCCATCTTTAAAACAAGGCTTGTTAGTTACATTAGTAGTGCTTCCTAAACTCTTCCTTCTCAAGGACTCTTGCTAAAAGACACTTCCCATGGATCTCATAATTTTCAAGGTTTTGCCTACAAACCTACCTCATTTAGGTACTAATTCTCTTGTTTTCTAGTTTGAAAAAAATTTTTTGTTTGTTTTTGGTGCTTGAGAGTGAAGCCATGACCTTCATGCACACTAAGCATGCATCTAGTTCAAATTTTAATCAGAGAATTAACTATGCGTTGAAGAAACAAAAATACAACATGTCAAACTAAGGAATAATTTCCCTTCAGATGTTTTATTTTCCCCCTGTAGTGGTGGGAATCAAGCCCTGAAACTTGTGCATGCCACTGAGCTACACCCTCAACCCCAGTCAGACAAGGCAGCTATTTCTGGCCTAGAATATATTCAGTCCAGAATATATGTCCTGCCTATATGTTCTCTTGGACCCTAGACCAAGGCCTTGTGGCTCCTTTTCCCTCTACCTGACCTCAGCCTGGGTCCAGGTGACAACTTCCACTCTTGTGATCTCCAGCCTACTTCCTATCTTCTCTTTCGATTTGCCTATCTTCTCTGTTGTCAAGTTCAAACTCTGATTTCTAATTTAATTTAATTTAATTTAATCATTGGTGTTTTGAGACAGAGTCTTATAGCCCAGCCTGGCCTGGAACTCTCAATCTGGAATTACAGATGTGCACCACCACACCAAGCTTTCATCTCTTTTTCTTAACCCCCAAATTTTTATCTTGCCTTTTTTTCTTAAAGCCTCCAAAAATGTCAAACATGTATGGCAGTGCTTCCTAACCTTTTTGGCACGAGGGTCATGTTTTGTGGAAGACAATTTTTCTCTAGCAAGTGAAGTAGGAGTGATGCTGACCTGACAGGAGGCAGAGGTCAGGCAGTAATACCAGCGAAGAGGTTGTTGTTAGATGCCATCTTAGTAACCCTCTGTTACAACAGAATGAAACACTACCTGACACTGTGCCATGCCTGGCACTATTGCCAGTGCTTCTCTGCTATTTATAGCTTTTCAATGGCTGATTGTTTCAGG
Organism: Pedetes capensis; assembly: GCA_007922755.1. Lineage (NCBI taxonomy): Eukaryota > Metazoa > Chordata > Mammalia > Rodentia > Pedetidae > Pedetes > Pedetes capensis. Next base: position 117,293 of record VMDO01001276.1, read on the forward strand.
AGTGGGCTGCTGGGTCCTTCTCCCAAGCCTACAGCACCCAGTATTCCCAGGCAGTCTCCCATCCAAATACTAACCAGACCCAACCCTGCATAGCTTCCAACATCTGATGGAATTATTTTCCAGGGTGGTATGGGAGCGGCTGTAAATATGGATGAAGCTTTGCTGGGTACTGGTACAGGTTTGTGGCCTGAGGGTTAGGGACCCCTGCTGTAAGGTACCCTACTGATCTAACTCCAAGGCCCATCTGATATTGATATTCTCTGTACAACATAACCAATCTGTGCTTTCCCAAGGCCTGTTTGAATCACAAACAACAGGATGCACACTGCCTTACTAGACAGAGCAGCTCATCTCAGGCTAGTTCCAGTCCTTTTCTCAGAGACTTTCACTGCCAATTACTTCTTGGCCAAAATACATGAGTTGCTAAGACATCATTTTATCACCGTAGGTGAGAGGACTCTGGCCTAGTGGCATTTCTAAAATATCCACCTACCCCAGGACTCCTAACAGTGGGGTTGTGTGACTCTTTTTCTCAAAGTCTCTTATTTTGGCTTCATAGTCCACAAACATTTTGCATTTTCCTCCAGAATAAGTCCAAGTTGTTCAATTTATATGAATAAGGTCAAGTAACACTCATGGGAAGATGCCCATTGTGACTTCTGGTACATGTGGGAAGGTATGAGTATCTCAGTTGAAGAAAGGAGACTAAAACAAAGAGGGTTATTTTCCAGTCCTATTTTCCCGCTCTGCCAAGCAGGGGTGGGCAGGGCCAAATGGGCACTGCCCTTTGTCTTCCCAAGCTCTACACCAAGCTAAGAGCATGTAATAGGATGTAAGATGATGACGAAGGGTAATGATCTCTGCTCAACTGAAGAGCAAAAGGGAGGCTTAGAAGAATGATTTTTGCAGTCACATACTGAGGATCACCACCACTATTTGAACACAGGTCTTTCAGACTCTAGGACCTGTCTTCTGAGTCTTGCTAACCAGAAACCTCCACTGCTCCCACAGCTCTACCTCAGTTTTGCTCTGACACAAATGGGTTGTGTGACTTTAGGCGAGCCTCTCTGGGCCTAGCTTTGCTCACCTAAAATCAGAGGTTAAAGCTATGTCGGCATACGCCTGTAGTCCCAGCTACTCAGGAGGCTGAGGCAGCAGGATCACTTGAGCCCAGGAGTTTGAGGCCAGCCTGGGCAACATAATGAGACCCTGCCTCCCCCCAAATAAACAAACAAACAGAACAAGCAAACAAACAAATAAGTAAATAAATTGAGAAGTTAGGGTCAATGGTTTCTAAGACCTTTGCAGATGGGAGAATCTGTACAAATTTTCCACATACTGGGTGACATTTATTAACAACTAGTTCTGGATGCTGGGGGATTTCAAGCCAATAAAGCACAGCTTCTGTTTTTGATGAACTTCCAGTCTATTAAGGGAGTGGGAAAGGCAGCAGGACTGACACAGAAATCAGTAACCATGGCTCTTGGGGCCTGACCTGATGACTGTGGTCCTAGTACAACATTGCAGAGGGCTGGGGGACAGTAGAGCAAAGAGCAGTGGGAGGGCTGCACAGAGTAGGTGATATTTGATCTGAGCCTAGAGGATGGAGTTAGAGTTCAGCAGGTGGGCAAGAAAGCCACAAATACAAAGATGGGGAAAAAACACCAAGGGGTGTTTGGGAAAGGCAAAGTAGCTCAGAGCACATGCTGTATGAGTGTGTAGGTGCCTATGCACGTGGCAGAACAATAGAGGAGGCAGAATTAATCTTGATATGAAAGGATCTTGAACACATAGCAAGTTACACTTTATCTGAGAACTAGTGCTTTCTGACTGGTTCTGAGGAGCAGCCCCAGGAAAGGAGATGCCCAAGGGAAGAAGGGACATCTAGGAGCTGCAGAGGGAGGCCCCTACTCTGTCTTGGGCAGAATAGCTCTATTTCTACCTGCTATATCTATGGGGTTCTGCTTGATTTCACCTGACAAAAAGTTTCCACTGCTAAAACAGGCAACCAAACAAAAAAGTTATGGCCAACAGGGCCACAGAAGGGTTTTCTGCTGGTGAGAAGCAAAACTCTGTTAGAAGGAACCCTCTGAAGGAGACTGTGTGGGTGTGGGTGTGGATGTATGGGGGGGGCAGGGCAGAGGCCTGAGGCTGACTCTTAAATCCCTCATTCAGCTTCCATGCCTGGGCAGGGAAGTTGTGATTAGGAGGGAAGACAGGTATTCTTTCTAGTAGAGGTGGATCAGATTGAAATTTAGGTCTCCCCCAGGGGTTGGTGAAGTGTGTGTGATCTCTAGGAGGTAGTCCCGCAAAGTAGGGGACCGGCAGCGGGTGGGAAGGCAGGAAGTGGGTAACTAGACTGGCAAAGGTGCCCGTGGCGGTTTGCCCATCCCAGGTGGGAGGGCGGGGCCTAGGGTTTGGCCTGGGTTTGGGGCCTGGTGTGAACTTATTTGTGGCCTGAGGGCTCAGAGGGATCACCAGTCAGGACCTAGGAGTCCCCGTTTTCAGCTCTTTTGTGGCTGCTGAATGGATGCCCTGGACCTGATAATCAGTCAGCTACTTTTGGAAATTCCCAGGGCAATGCCCTAGGATGTCTGATGTTGAGAGAACAGGTCTAGGGGGAGGTCCTTTAGTCCCTTTTCCATTCCTCCAGGGACCATGGGCTGTAGCTGCAGCTCAAACCCTGAAGATGACTGGATGGAAAACATCGATGTGTGCAAAAACTGCCACTATCCCATAGTCCCACTGGATGGCAAGGCCACGGTAAGAGACAAGATGGGGTTGGTGAGGGACCCGGGTGGGCATGCCCCCAGGGAGAAAGAAATGGATCACTACTACAGATCCTTGAAATAACAGAGCAGCCCTCTCCCTTGGAATATAGAAAGAAAAAAAGGTCCAGAGAAGGGAAGAAATTCTTCTAAGGTCACACAGAAAGTACATATATAATTGACAAATTCAAGGATAAGACCTAGCCAGGCTGGAGAAATGGAGCTGAGCCAGGCAGAGGAGAGGGTAGCCAGGTTCAGATCCTGTCTGCTTTCTCTGACCCCACCCGCAACCCGGATCCCACAGCTGCCCATGAGAAATGGCTCTGAAGTGAGAGACCCATTGGTCACCTATGAGGGCTCCAATCCACCGGCCTCCCCATTGCAAGGTAACGCCAACCATCAGAGCGTGGAACATCAGGCTTGCAGATCCTTGGCTGTTGCCGTCCATCTCCTCCCCACCTACTCTCTACCTGTCCTGCCTCTCTTGCCCCCAATCTTGTCCCTCGCCCTGTGACTCCAGAGCTCCATCTCCCCTGCCAATCCAGGCCTTTTCTCCTGGACGCCCCCCTGTCTTTACAGACAACCTGGTTATCGCTCTGCACAGCTATGAGCCCTCCCACGACGGAGACCTGGGCTTCGAGAAGGGCGAACAGCTCCGCATCCTGGAGCAGTGAGTGCGGCTCCATCCCACCTACCCCTCAGCCCTCCTGCTACCTATGAGGGCATTGGGATCCGGGGTCCCGCAGCCCTCCTGCTGCCTCTGATTGGCTCGGGGTGGGCGCTTTTGGGATAAAATGGGAAGTTTGGGATTGCTCAGCCAGGGTTGGGGGGGTGGCCCGCCCTAACAAGGGACATAGTGGGAGGGTCTCCAGAGGCTGAGCGGCCGCGCTCACCCGCTCCGTGGCGCAGGAGCGGCGAGTGGTGGAAGGCCCAGTCCTTGACGACAGGCCAGGAAGGCTTCATCCCCTTCAACTTCGTGGCCAAAGCGAACAGCCTAGAGCCAGAACCGTGAGTGGGGGCCCGTCGTGGGAGTGGGTGAGGGGCAGATCTAGGGATCTCGGAGTAGCGAGTGCTCCTGGGGAATGGTGGTGAGTGCTTGGGAGCGAAGGACGAAGACCAGACCAACAGCAGACTGCCTTCGCTCCTGCCCCGCGCAGCTGGTTCTTCAAGAACCTGAGCCGCAAGGACGCGGAGCGGCAACTCCTGGCGCCTGGGAACACGCACGGCTCCTTCCTGATCCGGGAGAGCGAGAGCACGGCTGGTGAGCGGCTGGGCGTGGCTCGGGGGGGGGGGCGCCGCGGGGTGCAGAGGTGAGCTGGGCGGTGGGGGTCCGTGGCGCGACTCTCAGGAGGTCGCCTCTCTCTCTCTCTCTCTCTCTCTCTCTCTCTCTCTCTCTCTCTCTCTCTCTCTTTCTCTCTCTCGCATTCTTTCTTTCGTTCATTCATTTTTCCATTCACTCAGGATCCTTTTCACTGTCGGTGCGCGACTTCGACCAGAACCAGGGGGAGGTGGTGAAACATTACAAGATCCGTAATTTGGACAACGGTGGCTTCTACATCTCCCCTCGCATCACCTTTTCCAGCCTGCACGAGCTGGTCCGCCATTACACCAGTGAGCCCCGGCAGGACCCCCTCCCCTGTGCCCTATCAGACTTTCTCCTCCCAGTACTTCTCAGGTGTGCCCTCCAACCATTTTTCAGGGGACCTATTCCCCTCAGTGGCTGAGGTGTACAGCCCCAGATGTCAGGTGAAAGACACCCTCACCCCAACCCCCACCAGTCTATGTTCCCTAGATGGGAACTTGGAGAGGTGGGAGCGGGGGGGGGGGGAAGCACCCAAGGCCTCTCATATTCTCATATTGACCACCCTCCTCCTTTCCCTTGTCCTCGCAGATGCTTCCGATGGGCTGTGCACGCGATTGAGCCGTCCTTGTCAGACCCAGAAGCCCCAGAAACCGTGGTGGGAGGACGAGTGGGAAGTTCCCAGGGAGACATTGAAGCTGGTGGAGAGGCTAGGGGCTGGCCAGTTCGGGGAGGTGTGGATGGGTGAGTCCTCCAGCATTGCTGGGAAAGAGGGAAGGAGACGCCCACTGAGATCGGAAGTGTGGGAAGTGTCCTGTGGCAGTTGCCTATTCAGGGCAGCTGCTTGGCTCCGGGGGCACAAATTTAGCAACTCCTTCCATCACTCCTGGCCTCCACCTAGGGTACTACAACGGGCACACAAAAGTGGCAGTGAAGAGCCTGAAGCAAGGCAGCATGTCCCCTGATGCTTTCCTGGCTGAGGCCAACCTCATGAAGCAGCTGCAGCACCAGCGCCTGGTCCGGCTTTATGCAGTTGTCACCCAGGAGCCCATCTATATCATCACGGAGTACATGGAGAATGGTGGGCACCGCTGGGAAGCCTGGCCACTGCAGGGGGTGAGGGGCTGCCGTCTCTATGACTCTACGCTAGGATGGGGATATACTCTTTCCCCTGGGCTAGCATTGAGGGTTTCTAGAGGAGCTTTCCTGGGCCTTTACGACTCACTTCCAGAGAAGATAAGAAGAAAGTGTGTTGCCACAGCAAGCCAGAGGCAAGTGGCAGCATCTGGAAGAGCATTCACCCTGCTCTTCCTTTACCTGCAGTCCCTTTTGCCTTTCTACCTGGATCTCAGAGTGCTTTATCTCAGAAAATGAGGGAGTCCCCATCTCTATTTCTGTCTCCTCTGCCCCTAGCCTTAGGACTTCAGATTTGCCCCAAAGCTTTTTTTGCAGTTCTGGATGAGTGCCTTCCCCTACATATCTTGGACTGCTATTGAACAGAGTGAGAACCCCAGCAAGATAGATGCAAGTTTCCAGGCTCAGCTTTGCTCATACTGACTTGCTATGTGTAATATAGGCCAGATCCCTGTGCTGTCTCCCATGCTCATTTTCTCCAAGTGTAACAGTAGAAATCTAAAGAGGCACACCTGGAAAAAATTATAAGGGCCCTACAGTCTGTCTGGTTAGAATCATGGCTTCATGATTGTGTGGCTTTGGGCTAATGGTGTTGCTTCTTTCCACCATGATTTTTCTCACCTGTAAAGTGGTGGTATGGATGCCATAACAACTTCCTCATAGGGTCTTTGTAAGGATGAGAGTTAGAACAGTAACTGCCCTAAGTCTGTTGTTATTTGGCTTTGATTGTTTGGGAGTACAAGATTTATGCCTCTTTGGGGGATGGAAATAAGCCATTAATTGGCTAATGGGTTTTGGAAATGGCAAGTAGGTTTTATCAGAGGTCCCAACTTTGGAAGTTGCTTGGAGAGTTGAGGAGCATTCTGAGGCTCATTGGAAATAAGTGCTGGGACTGATGGGCACATCTGCCCCTAATCAAGGAATGGCAGTACATTGTCACATATTTGCTGTGTTCAGGTAAGGCCTTTCTCTTTGGTGACTGATTCAGCACTTGTAGTGGGGACTGTCATCTCACACAGAGTTTTAAGCTCTTGGGTAGGGCAAATTGTCATTAACTCCATTCCAGTGGCTCCCATCAGTGGTCTCCCGCCTGCTGTCTGTTACCAGAGAGGTGGTACCTCAGTCCCGCAGGCACCTCTTCCCTACTCCATTCAGTACATTCACCACTGGGCACTAGGAACATGGGTGCTGGACAGTGGGAACATGGATGGATGAAACAAGGTTCCTGCTGGCAGGGAAACCTGGTTTCAATTATGGACACTGGCAAACAGAGTTTGTATCGTGAGGAAGTTTTAGCATGCTGAAGCTACTTATTTATTTATTTATTTATTGCAGTGCTGGGAGGTTGAACCCAGGATCTTGAGCATGTTAGGCAAGTGCTCCACCACCGAGCTGTACCTCAAGCCCCCTTTTTTATTCTTTATTTTGAGACAAGGCCTTGCTAAGTTACACAGGCTGGTTGTAGCCTCGAACTTGTGATCCTCCTACCTTTACCTCTGAGTTACTGGAATTACAGGTATGCAACACAGAGCTCAGGTATCTAGCTAATTTGGTTTCTTTCTTTCTTCCTTCTTCCCCCTCCTTTCTCTCTCTCTCTCTCTCTCTCTCTCTCTTTCTTTCCAGTGCTCGCAAGTTGAATCCAGTGCCTTGGCATGCTAGGCAGGTGCTCTTCCACTGAGCTTCACCCCCAGCTCCAGCCCCCTCTTTTAATTTTTTATTGAGATAGGGTCTTGCTAAGTCACACAGGCTGCCTCTGGCTTCAAACCTATGATCCTCCTGCCTCAGCCTCCTGTGTTGCTTGGGATTACAGGTGTGCACCACAATACCTGGCTGATGATGCAAATTATCATGCCTGATAGGAGGCTTCCTAGAAGAGTAATCTAGCTGGACCATGAAAGAAAAGCAGTTTTTTTTTCTATTTGTTTGTTTATTTTTTTATTTTTTTATTTTTTTAGCAGACAGATGAAACAAAGAGGCTTCAGGGTAAGAGTCTAGTGATCTGTTTGAAAAATCTAAAAATTGTCTGTGTAGATGGTGAGAGGCAGAGTGAGTGAAAGAGAAGCTACAAATGTAGACTGTGCAGAGGTTTGGGTTCTGAGGAGTTTGGGCTCTACCCTTTTGCTGACAAGAAGTCTTTAGGTCCTCCAGCCATATCCCATCTCAGCCTTCTGGAAAAGACCTTGTCATATCCCGAGCATCTTCACCCTAAACACACATGCCTCCCTTCTCACTCCTTATTCTTCCTCTCTGAATGTCAGACACTGCTTCCAGACCCCAGCTGGGGGAGATGGATCTGGGGACCTTCTCCAGGGAAACTTAGATCAGCAACTCTTGCTTCTGCCCACAGGGAGCCTCGTGGATTTTCTCAAGACTCCCTCTGGCATCAAGTTGACCATCAACAAACTCTTAGACATGGCAGCCCAAGTAAGGAGACTGGTGAGGGGCTGGGCATGGGTACAGACCAATGGGGTGAGGACTGATGACCTGTACCTGGCCTGCAGATTGCAGAGGGCATGGCATTCATTGAAGAGCGGAATTACATCCACCGTGACCTGCGTGCTGCCAACATCCTGGTGTCTGACACTCTGAGCTGCAAGATTGCAGACTTTGGCCTCGCCCGCCTTATTGAGGACAATGAATACACAGCCAGAGAGGGTAGGTGTGGGATATGAGGGAGGTCTTGAGGCCTGAAGGGTCTGGCCAAGTTGATCCAAGTGACTTCACTTAGGTGGCCTCACTTTACCTCCCTCCAGGGGCCAAATTTCCCATTAAGTGGACAGCACCAGAAGCCATTAACTATGGGACATTCACCATCAAGTCAGATGTGTGGTCTTTCGGGATCCTGCTGACAGAGATTGTCACCCATGGCCGCATCCCTTACCCAGGTCAGTGCCAAGGGTAGGACCTAAAGGGATCATGGAGAAGTGCAGCAAATCCTTGTCTTCTCACTCCTTCTTCCCAGGCTCAGAGTCTAAAACTTCTAGCTCCTTCTCTTCTGCCTTCTTGGGGGTGTAACTCCAACATCCCCAGGTAGGTGCCAGATCTCTCAGGCTGGCTATTTCTGTCTCTGGATCTCTGGATCTCTAACTCCCTTCAATAATCCCAGCTCTTTTCTTTAGTTTTGGCACAGGCCACCTAGTATGGTTGAAGTGAATCTGGTCAGAGATGCAAGAGACTTCCCTTTTCTTACCAGATCACTGATGCTAACTTTCTGTTTGACTTTCATCAGGTCATTCTTTGTTTCCCTATCTGTTAAATATGACATCAAAACAGTGTCTAGCCCATACTAAGCTATTATTAATCATCACTTAGGGTAAGTCATGTCACCTCTCTGAGCCTCAGTTTCTTTTCTTTTCTTTTTTTTTTTTTTGCGGTACTGGGGGTTGAACCCAGGGCCTCGCACCTGCATGCTCTGCAAGTGCTGGACCACTGAGCTGCACCTCAGCCCATTTTTTTTTTACTTTTTTTGAGACAGGGTCTCCCTAAATTATGCAGACTGCCTCTGGTCTCGAACTTGAGATCCTCCCGCCTCCGCCTCCCGAGCCACTGGGATTACAGGCGTCCGCCACCACGCCCAGCCCCAGCCTCAGTTTCTTGACATGAGAAGCAAGAGAGTTTGTGAAAGAGCCTGACTCATAGTATGTATTCACTAAAAATTGGCTTGCCTTCCTCCTGAAGCTGTCCATCTAAAGAGGGAGATAGACAACTACCCACCCTCTCTACATGCCATTCATCTCTTGGACAATGCCCTTAACTTTAACCCCAAATGCAGTCAAGATAGGTGAAATTTTCTTCCTTTCTTCCTTCTTTCATTCTTTCCCTCCCGCCCTTATTTGTTCCTTCCTTCCTTCCTTTCTTCCTTCCTTCCTTCCGGTACTGGGGGGCTGAACCCAGGGCCTTGCGTTCACATACTTTGCAAGCCCTATATCACTGAGCTATACTCCTAGCCCATATTTTTACTTTTTATTTTGAAACAGGGTCTCACTAAGTTATACCGGCTACCTCTGCTCTTGAACTTGCGATCCTCCTGCCTCCACCTCTCAAGTTGCTGGGATTACAGATATGAGCCACTGTGCCTGGCTTCTCTTCCTTTCTTATGCTGGAGATCAAACCTAGGGCCTTGTACATGCTAGGCAAGCACACTGCTACTGAGCTATACCTCCAGCCCCAGGGGTGGGATTGTTTGAAAGGAACTTTCTAAGAAACTCTGGGGAAAGGAAATGGCACAAAAAGACAGGAGTAGGGAGTTCAGTGCACAGTGGCTGAATTTGCAGAAGCTTCCCACATACCCAGGAGCAATGTGAATGGAACTTTGCACCTATGATGGTCAAATCACCTTGGAATCCAATGAGAGGTGGAAGGATTTCCTTTCTCTTGGCTTGCCCCAGCACACAGTCCATGGCAAAGCTGGAGCTAGACTGTATTCCATACGTCCTACTCAAGGTCTTTACTGCTCCTCCACTGTGCCCACAGAGGCGAGCATAGATGTTGTCTCCATTAGTGAAAACATGATGATAAATGGCATCTGACACATGGCATAAGGGTCACAGAATCAATGGAGAGAAGCAGGGACTTTGATGAACGTCCATCTGCTCCACCAGATGGTCCATCGTAAGGCATAGGCCTTTAAAACACAATTTTTTTTTCAAGAAAAGCCATTTTAGAAAAATTTGCTTACTTTCAAATATTTTTGAGTGATCCAAATTGTTTCAAAACACCATGTGGGCCAAACCAAAGTGAGTCTGTAGGCTATATTTAGGCTGGGTTTGGTCTATGAGTTTGCATCCTTGACTCTAGCCACATATGTTTGGTTTCCTGGCCTCCAATGTCCTCATTAAATTTAATTAACTAATTAATTATTATTATTTTTTTCAGTACTGGGGGGTTGAACCCAGGGCCTTGCTCATACTTTGCAAGCACTCTACCACTAAGCTGCACCTCAAGCCTCTTATTTTATTTATTTTTTCTTGTGATAGGGTCTTGCTAAATTACACAGTCTGCCTTCTGCCTCTGTCTCCCGAGTTGGTGGGATTACAGACGTACCACTGTACCTGACTTTCAATATCTTCATTTTAAAATATGAAGGATCCATATAGGTAGAAGCCCTCCGGACACAAGATCTAGGAAAATATTTCTCCATTGACCAGCCTCAGGCTCCTTTCTTCCTTCCTTCCTTCCTCCCCTTCCCTTCCCTTCCCTTCTCCTTCCTTCCTTCCTTTCTCTTCCTTTCTCTTCCTTTCCTTTCCTTTCCTTTCCTTTCCTTTCCATACTGGGAGCTTGAACCCAGGACCTCAATCATGCTAGGCAAGTCCTCTCCCACTGAGCTACACCCTCGGCCCCTTTTTTGTTTTTTATTTTGAGACAGAGTTTCACTAACTTGTGCAGGCTGCCTCTAGCCTCAAATTCTCGAACTCTCGTTCCTCCTGCCTCAGCCTCCGAGTTACTGGGATTATAGGGGTGTACTACAGCACCAGGTAAGCCTCATGATTTTTAGCAGCAAAATTATTTTGCCAGAAGCCTATAAGAGTTTGCCCTTTGGGGACTACTCGTCATGATCTTCTCTCAGAGAATGAAGGAGAAACCAGAAACTTTGTGGGTAATTTAGAAATGTAGAACTGTGCTATTGCTGTCATCATGCAGTTTCCCAAAGCAACTCTTCTTGGGGTCTGCATGCCACAAGTCTTCCATGAGGTCCAGAAGCAGCATAAAGGAAGGGAAGCAGCCAAAAGACTATTTCATCTGGGTCACAGGGAGGCCTGGTGGGCTTCTCTGCCTCAACAGAGTCTGCTTTGCTGGGGTCTGGAGTCCATCTGGTATCTTGATGCATCTTCTCATGTGCTTGGCCCCAAAGCTAAAGATACTTCACCATTGCCCTGGCTGTGGGCTCTCATCCTGCCCTGGGACCTGACCATCCCATCATTCTCACCCAACACTGATAATTACAGGTACCCTTTATGAGGCATCTCCTATCCAGATAGTATATTTGGTGCTTTATTTGCATTATTTCATTCAATCCTCATAGTAACTTGGTGAAATAGGAACAGCTATTTACTGTATTTTCCAGATGAGGACTGAGGTTCAAAGAGGTGTCTCAGCCAAGGTCCTATACTCATATATGTTACTGAGTGTGTAAGCTATACCAGATACTCCATGTGGTATAGCTGACTTTCAGCAGGTACTTCTAGTGTGGCCTACCATGGATAAAGACCAATATCTTTCTGGACTGGTGCACACATCGTGCTAGTTAAATATTCTGAACACAGCTTTCTATTATGGTAACAAAATACCTGAGATAATCAACTTTAAAAGAGGAAAGGTTTATTTTGGCTTACAATTTCAGAAGTTCCATTTCATAATCAGTTGGTTCTGTTTCTTTGGGCCTGTGGTGAGGAAGGAAGGATATGCTGGGAGCACATGGTGGAACAATCTGCTCACTTCATGGTAGCCAGGAATCAAAGAGAGGAAGAAGAGGGGCTGAGGCCTCAATATTTCCTTCAAAGGCACATCCCCAGTGACCTAACTTCCTCTCACTAGACCCAACTTCCTAAAGTTTCCACCATCTCCGATAGCACCATTGGCTGGAGGCCAGGCCATTAACCCATGGATCTTTGGGGGACATTCAATATCCAAACTATAGCATCAGCCCTGCCTGTGGGCTTCTAAAACCTAGGGGTTTGATTTTTCTTTTTTCTTTTCTTTTCCTTTCTTTTCTTTTCTTATCTTTTCTCTTCTTTCCCTTTCCTGCCTCTCTCTCTCTCTCTCTCTCTCTCTCTTTCTTCCTTCTTTCCTTCTCTCCTTTTTTTTTTTTTTTTTTTTTTTTTTTAGGCAGGATCTTAGTGTATAGTCCAGGCTGCTTTGGAGCCCGTGATCCTCCTGACTCCTGAGTGCCAGGGTTATAGGAGTCTACCACCATGCCCAGCTTTTGATATCCTTTCTTCCAACTCTCTATAGGGATGACCAATCCTGAGGTGATTCAGAACCTGGAGCGAGGCTACCGCATGGTACAACCTGACAACTGTCCAGAGGAGCTGTACCACCTCATGATGCTGTGCTGGAAGGAGCACCCAGAGGACCGGCCCACCTTTGACTACCTGCGCAGTGTGCTGGAGGACTTCTTTACGGCCACAGAGGGCCAGTACCAGCCCCAGCCTTGACAAGCCTAGCTGGCCTAGGGTCCTCCTCCATTGCCACCATAGGTTGAGGAGATGGAGTTTCTGTGCCATTCCCATGTAGCCTATCCACATATGGACTCTACATGAACCCCATCCGTGTGTGATACATATGTATCTTGGGTCTTGTACACACATCCCATAGTTGTATGGGCTCTGCACATACGTCTTGCATATGTGGGGCCTGTGCATGTATGCCTTGGACACTATCCAAGGTGTTTCTTTCTGGACTTTCCCATTTCCTGAGACCACAGAGAGGGGAGAGAGGCTTCTAATTGCCACCTGCTTCTGCCCACCACTTTTCTTTCCTCAGGTCACTTTCCCAGAAGCTCCTTGCGTGCTAGGACCTTATCTAATATTTCTGTGTGCTCTGCCTTGATGCCTGGCACACATCAGGAGCTCAATAAATGTTTACTGATGAAGGTTGTACATCTTTTTGCTTCACAGTTCATCTCTCTCTCTCTCTCTCTCTTTTTATGGTGGGGAGTAGGGATTCAGAATATGGAAACTTGGCTGGGTGTGGTGGCACATGCCTGTAATCTCAGCTACTCAGGAGGCCAGGAGGCCGAGGTAGAGGAATTTCAGGTTCAAGGCCAGAGCCAGTCTGTATAACTTAGCGAGACCCTGTCTCAAGATAAAAAATTTTAAAAGTGATTTGGAGGTGCAGCTTAGTGGTAGAGCAGTGGAAAAGTAGGTACAAGGCCCTAGGTTCAACCCCCAAGTACTGCAGAAAGGAAAGAAAGAAAGAAAAAAAGAAAGAACAAATGAAAAGAAAAGAGAAAGAGAAAGAAAAGAAAGAAAGAAGAAAGGAAAGAAAAGAGAAGAGAAAGAAAAGAAAAGAAAAAAGACAGAGAGAGATGGAAACTTGCTGTGTGCTGTGGCACATCCCTCTAGGGACTTGGGAGGCTGAGACAGGAGGATTGTGAGTTTGAGGCCAGAGGCAGCTTGTGTAACTCAGCGAGACCCTGTCTTAAAATAAAAAATAAAAGAGAGGTTGGGAGTGCAGCTCAGTGGTGGAGCTCCCTAGGTTCAATCCCTCGGGAGGAAAGAAAGAAAGAAAGAAAGAAAGAAAGAAAGAAAGAAAGAAAAAAAGAGAGAGAGAGAGAGAGAGAGAGAGAGAGAAAGAGAAGAAAAGAGAAGGAAGGAAGGGAGGGAGGGAGGGGTTCATCCTGAGTTGGGATTAGAGATGGGATAAGTGGATATCTGAACTTTATCCGGCTCTGGTGATGCTGGGGGCCAAGAGGAGGGTCCCACAACTCTGCTTTATGGGCTCTGTCCCCTTCAAATGGGATAATGCTCCTCACTCACTCCCCAAAGGATCAAGGCCATCCTTACTCAGAACATCCAAGGGAATGGGTGTGTCACAGGACCTTCCTCTCCTTTCTATAAGGGCAATAACTTTTTTGTTATTGTTACAGCTATTAAGGGCTATATTTGACTTCAGATATGTTTTAAAATATTAAATTAATTTACTCATTTAATAAAAATTTATCAAACATCTACTATGTGCCAGACACTGTTTGAGGGTCATAGGTTCCACAATAGATAAAACACATGTGCAGGCTGAGCAAAGTGACTCACACCTATAATCCCAGTGACTCAGGAGGTGGAGGTAGAAGGATCACAGGTTCGAGGCCAGAGGCAGCCTGTGTAATTTAGGGAGATCTTCTTAATATAGAAAATAAAAAATAGCTGGGCACAGTGGCGCACGCCTGTAATCCCAGCAATTTGGAAGGTAGAGGCAGGAGGACCACAAGTTTGAGACCAGAGGGAATCTGCGTAATTTAGTGAGACCCTGTCTCAAAAAGCATAAAAATGGGCTGGTGGTGCAGCTCAGTGGTCCAGCACTTGCAAAGCATGCAAGCGCAAGGCCCTGGGTTCATCCCCTAGTATCGGTCGCAAGCCCCTGAGTTTAACCCACAAGTACTTAAAAAAAAAAATGCATATCTCTGCCCTTGTGGAGCATTCTCATAAGGAAAGATATACAGTAAATATTACAAAAAAAGCAAAATACTACAGATGATCAGTGCTAAGAGTAAGGACTTTAGGGAAGTTTGCTATCCTTCTGCTTTCTTTCTTTCTTTCTTTCTTTCTTTCTTTTTTTTTTTTGATAAGGTCTCATTATGTAGTTCAGGTTGGCCTTGAATTTAAGATTCTCCTGCCTTAGCATCCCCAGTGCTAGGATTATAGCCTTGCACTACCATCGCCCCCACCCAGGTGACTTTCTTTTCTTTTCTTTTTTTTTTTTTTTGGTGCTGAGGGTCCAGAACCCATGGCCTTACTCATGCTAGGCAAGTGCTTAATCTCTTAGCTACACCCTCAGCTTGAACAGGTGACTTTTAAGCAAAGATTTGAAGGTGGGGAAGGGAACCACGTGGTATGAAAATCATGTCAGCTAGAGGGAACAGCCTGAGGCAGGAGCTTAGCTGGCATGCTCTGAGAGAGGTGATAGATCCCATGGGGCCTGAGACCTTGTGGCTTTTGCATAAGCCATTTTGAGGAGATTTTGCAGGGATCTTTGCAGAGACCTGGCACATCTGACTTACATTTTAAAAGGTCACTCTTACTATTGTCTTTTGTTTTGTTATGTTGAGACAAGTTCTCACTAAGTAGCCCAGGCTACCCTTTGCTTAAAAGTCACCTGTTCAGGCTGAGGGTGTAGCTAAGGGGTGGAGCATTTGCCTAGGCTGAGTAAGGCCATGGGTTCTTGATCTTGAGCACCAAAAAAAAAAAAAAAAAAAAAAAAAAAAAGTCACCTGGGCAGGGCAATGATAGCGCATGGCTGTAATCCCAGCACTGGGGAGGCTAAGGCAGGAGAGAAACTTAAATTCAAGGCTAGCCTGACTCAAGATCCTCCTGCCTCAATCTCCCCAGGGCTGGAATTATAAGTGTGTGCCACCACCCCTGGCCTTCTTCTTGCTCTCTTGAAGATAAAGTTAGGGTGGGGGGTGTAGTTCAGTGGTAGAAACCTTGCCTAGCAATGCTCAAGGCTCCAGGTTTGATGCCCAGCACACACACACACACACACACACACACACACACACACACTATACAACAAAACAAAGATAAACTGAAGTAGCCAGCTTACAAAATTGTGGAGATCTTGTATAAGACTCCAGATTTCTTCCTTCTCTTGAAAAATGGAAAGTTTGGCTAGCTTGGGTTTTATCTGTCCTCATGGAGTGGAGTAGTGGCCATCCCATTCAGGCAGGACATGAACTCTCCCTTTGCCAGAGTCCCTTCTACTCTATGTTACTCCAGCACAATGAAATAGAGCGTTAGCAATTTGTCATCAATCTGATGCTGTTGTTCTTATAATAAAGAGGAAAATGAAATAGTTTTTTGGCACCCACATTTCCATGAAGAAGAGAGAAAAGATATCTGAATATTGTAGTGTGCTTAAGGAAAGAGAAAGGCATATTTCTTTGGAAGTGAAAAATCCAAGTTTTAAAATATGCAAACAAAGAATATCTGAGTCATAACAACATAAACTCATTCATTTATATCACCTGCCTGACCTCTGTAGGTACATATTTATGAGCTCTGTTTGATTTTACAAAGTGCTGCCACACCTATGATCTCATTGGATCCCTAACCCGTCCTCCTCTTTTGGATACTGTGTGCAGCCATGGAGCTGGTAAGCTTTGCTCTCTTGTCCTCCTTGTTTTGCAAAGAAGAAAATGGAGGCTTAGAGAGGTTAAGTAGATGTACTTAAGGCTAGCTGGGACACACAGCTGGGAATAGGATTTGTTCCCTGGCTTTTTGCTGTTTCTGTATTAGAACCAGCTAGATCTTCTGTTACCTTATAACTAAAGGCAGATCCGTAGTAACACAAGTCCCCAAGCACTACATATATATATATATATATATATATATATATATATATATATATATAAAATTAATTAATTAATTTTTTTGTGTGGTACTGGGGGTTGAACTCAGGGCCTTGCGCTTGCATGCTTTGCAAGTGCTATACCAGTGAGCTGCACCCTCGGCCCATTTTTTTACTTTTTGAGACAGGGTCTTGATAAATTACACAGACTGCCTCTGATCTCGAACTTGCAATCCTCCTGCCTCTGCCTCCTGAGTCCCTGGGATTACAGGCATGTGCCACCATGCCCCACACCCCAAGCACTATTTTAAAAGGCATTAAATGACCTGGGTGCCATGGTGCACGCTTGTCATCTCAGTGACTCCAGAGGCTGAGGCAGGGGGATCCCAAGTTCAAGGCTAGAGACAACCTGTGCAATTTATCGAGAACTTGTCTGAAAATAAAAAATAAAAAAGGGTTGAGAGTGCAACTCAGTGGTATAGCATGTGCCATGAGGCTCTGGGTTCAACCCCTATTTGGTGAAGAGGTGGGAAGAGGAATTAAAAGGCTGGGTGTGGTGGCTGAAGCAGGAGAATCACTTGGGCTCAGGAGTTTGAAACCAGTCTAGGTAACATACAAAGACCCTGTCTCAAATAAATAAATCATAAAAACGTATCTGATTGACTGTAGGACCACAGGTAAGTAGGTAATATATCACAATGTTTGGAGTATAATAAACATTCACTAAATATTAAGGTTATTGTAGCTGCTATTGGTGGCTATTTTAATAGCCTAGCAGAGTGCTTTTTGGTCTTTCAGCTTTCAATAATGACCAGCTGATGACTGACAGATCTAGGATCTAGTGCAATGGTTCTCAACAGGAGTGTGAGGGAGAATTTTATACCCCCTCTACACGCTTCCCCTCTGACATTTGTCAATGTCTGGAGAAAATTTTGGTTATGATAGTGTGTGTGGCGGGGGGAGTTGCTACTAACATCTAATGGGTAGAGGTCACACATGCTGATTAACATCTATAATGCATAGGACAGCTCCTATAAAAAAGAATTATCCAGTCCAAAACGTCAATAGTGTCAAGGTTGAGAAGCTTTGCTCTCCTAATAATAGGACAATCCTATTTCCTCCCGTCTAGGCTCCTCAGTCATTCAGAGTGACTGGGGTGGCGTGGGCTTTGAGGTTAGAAAGGCTGGGCTCTGCCACTTTGTAACAGTGCCTCTGGTGCATATTTGTTGTTAGGTGCCATCGAGTTATGTCTGACTCATATCGACCCTAATAGGGTTTTCAATGGCTGTTTCGAGATTGTTTTGGGAGTGGACTGCCACATCCTTCTCTCATTTTTGCAGTTGCTATGGATCGAATCCCAGTCCTCAGAAAGTGCAGAGCAGCACTCTACCAACTGAGCCAAACCCCAGCCCCGGGTGCGTATGTCGTTAGGTGCCTTCGAGCTGGGCATTAAAAAACAAACAAGCAAACAAACAAAAACCTGTACACTTGAAAATTTAATTACTAATTGCATAGTTTTGAGCCAATTACAAAGGCTCGAGGGAGAAGGACTGGGCAACTCACTCCCCCCAAACAATCAGCTATTGAAAGCAGAGAAGCACTGACAGTGGTGTTTCACTGTTGTACATAGGGTCGCTATGAGTCAGACACTGACTCAACCGCACCTAACAACAATAACACAAGGGCTCAAAGTTTCTTTGTCCTTATCTGTAAAATGGGGATAAAAAGTCTATTGTTAAGAATGACAGAGAACATTGGTAAAGTTATTGCACAGTATTTGGCGCACAGTAAACCCTTAACGGTTTTCTTTGCCTGTCACTTTACTTCTCCCTCCTGTGTTCAAATTCAGATTCAGCCTATTCAAGAGCTCAGTGACCTTGTGTGGGTCACTTCCCCCTCCCCCCATAGACCTTGGTTTATTCCCCGTAAAATTAGAAAGTTGGTCTCCGATTTCCAAGCGTGCTTCCAACAACGAAACGAGGCTGCGGAGTTTACAGAGCTGCTTTCCTCCCCCGGGATTGATGGTACGTCCCCGGGCCCTACCCCTTTGTCGCGGACCTTGGTACAGGCCCAGGGGGCCCGCGGCTGCCTCTCCGGGCTGCCCTTGCCCCTTGCGGAGTTCCGGGCCCGTCCCTGCGCAAGCTGATTGGCTGGAGCAGTGCCCGGGGTGCGCGGCTATAGGTGAGCCCAGGAGGGGATGGGCGGGGCGGCTGAAGGACCGCCCTTCGCCCCCTGGGTCGGACGCTGAGCGGAGCAGCCGGCTGGCGGACGGACCGACTGACTGGAGGGTTGGGAGGCGAGCAAGATGGCGCAGACTCAGGGCACCAGGAGGAAAGTCTGTTACTACTACGACGGTGAGCACTGTCCTGGCGGCGGGGGCGGGGCCGGGCCGGCCAGACTGAGGAGCGCCGAGAGGGGAGGGCCGGGCGTTGGTGAAAGCCTGAAGGAGGAGGCTGAGAGGAGGCCGAGGCTGAGGGAGGAGGCTGAGAGGTGGTCGAGGCTGAGGGAGGAGGCTGAGAGAAGGTCGAGGCTGAGGGAGGAGGCTGGGGCCGATGGGTCGCGCGGGGAGGCGGGGAAGCCCGCGGTAATCTTGGTGGGGAGACTGAGGGAGTCCGACGGGGAGAGTTTCCGTGGGACTCCTAGAGGGGAGGCTCAGTCCGAGGAGGAGACAGGATCTGATGGAGACTGTTGCAAGGCTACCTATTCCTGTTGTCAGTACGAAGGTGTCTCACCATCTCCTTCCTTCCTCGGCCTTTTTGGTGAGAGTCCTGCAGATCTGGTCACCCACTTCCCCTCCCCCAGTTGCTGAGCAGGGCCTGCAGTTGCTGCTTGGAAATGGGCACCCTCCCCCCCCACCCCACCCCGGGATTGGAAGGAGAAAGATGCAACCTGTTACAACTCACTTTTCATTGAAAGGAAACTTGTGAAGCAGCTTACTCTGGTCCAGGGAGCGTTCAAGTGTGGGGCCGGAGCCCATCAAGTCACATTTCCTCTCTCAGCTTCCAGTCTAAAGGGGGAGCTGGACCATGTAGGAAGTACCTTCCCTTGTCACTGCTGGGATGAGAGAGCTCAGGGTTAGCGCAGAGAAGAGGCACTCAGCCCTACCTGAAGGGTCAGGGAAGGGCCTATGGTCTCACCTGGGACCTGAAGAACAGGCGTTATTAGCCAAGCCGGAAAAGGCAAGGTAACAGCAAGGTTAGAGGCAAAAGAGAGGATAGCATCTTCAAAAAACGGCAGGTATTTGTACAGCCTGGCGGAAGCACAGATTGGGGGCCAGTGTAGAAGGTGGGGAGCAGGAGAGGGAGAAGAGTTGCAACTGATGAGGCTTGAGAAGTAAATAAGGACCAGGTCAGGAAAGGCTGAGCATGCTATCCTGAGGAAGTTGGACATTACTCTGAGGGCACTTGTGAATCATTCAAGTTTTATGTAGGCCAGTGCCATCATCAAATTTACATCTTAGAACTATCACTCTGGGACAAATTAATGAATGGAAGGGTAAAGGAAGAAGGCTTGTATCTCAAGTTTCTGGTATGAGCAGTTTGATGATGGGTGTTTGGGGAAGGCCATGCCAATTGATATCTTTGAGGTATTATTATTATTTATTATTATTGGTTTTCTTGAGACAAAGTCTCACTGTGTAGCTCAGACTGGCCTGGAACTTGCTATGTAGACCAGGTTGGCCTGAAACTCATATGGATCCTCCTTATGTAGCCTCAGCCTTCCTAGTGCTGGGATTACCTAGTGCTGCGCCACCATGCCCGGCTTTGTTTTTGGTTTTTAGAAATACCTTACTGAGATGTTTAGGGGACCTCCAAATAGAGACATCCAGTGAGCAGTTGACCATTTAGGTTTGCAATTTAGAAGACAGATGAGAAGATAGAGGTTTTTGGTAGTTGTCAGTTAAAGTAATGCAGATAGTAATTTTTGTTAATTTAGAAAATGATGCAGTCACTCAAGAAGTTGTGTAGGGCCGGGCGCAGTGGCGCACATCTGTAATCCCAGTGGTTCGGGAGCCGGAGGCAGAAGGATCGCAAATTCAAGACCAGAGGCAGTCTGCATAATTTAGCGAGACCCTGTCTCAAAAAGTAAAAAAAAAAAAAAAAAAATGGGCTGAGGGTGCAGCTCAGTAGTCCAGCACTTGCAGAGCATGCAAGCTCGAGGTCCTGGGTTCAACCCCCAGTACCGTTAAAAAAAAAAAAAAAAAAAAAATTCTGTAGGGTGCTGGGTGCGGTGGCGCACACCTGTAATCCTAGCAGCTCTGGAGGTGGAGGCAGGAGGATCGCAAGTTGGAGACCAGATGCAATCTGCGTAATTTAGCGAGACCCTGTCTCAAAAAGTAAAAAAATGGGCTGGGGGCGCAGCTCAGTGGTCCAGTACTTGCAAAGCATGCAGGCACAAGGCCCTGGGTTCAACCCCCAGTACTGAAAAAGAAAAAAAAAATTGTGTAGGGTGAAAAAGAGGATCTAGGATGAAATTCTAAGGAAGTGGACTGAAGAAAAGTCTACTGACTCTCATGCTGTGTACTCCCTTGTCATAGCACTTGTATTGTGTATTAGAATTGCCCATTTACTTGGTTATGTTTCTAGCAGACAGTAAGCTCCTTGGAGAAAAGTCTAATTCTGTATCCTCATCCCCCGAAACAGTATCTAGTAGTAGACAGAGTAGACTCTGGATAACTACTTGTTGATTAAATAAATAAAGGATACACAGGGAGTGGCTAGAGAAGTAAGTAGTAGACAGAGTAGACAGAAGTAGTAGACAGAGTAGACTCTGGATAACTATTTGTTGATTAAATAAATAAAGGATACACAGGGAGTGGCTAGAGAAGTAAGTGAACCAGAAAGTTTTGGGTTATAGAAGCCAAAAGAGGAATGGAGTGGGCAGGGGTTGGAGCAGAAGCTAGATTGCAATAGATTCATAAATAAACAGATAGGTGAAGAGGAAACATCAGGTTGAAAACTGTAAAGGGAAGCTTGTGTGAAGTCAGGAGAGAGGGTTGTTGATAAAGGGGGGATACAGTGGCTAAGAGTAGAACATAGTCAGACTCTTATGGAAAACAACCAAAAGCGGGAGAAATTGGAGATACAGGAAAGAGACTAGTAGTGATGGATGTTCCTAAATAGACCAGGTGAGATAGAAACCCAAGCCCTTGTAGCTTCACTAGCCATGAAGTTCCTCTGTGATGAGAGTGAACTCTCAAATGGGAAAGCAAAGTTCACATGTAGGTAAATTTGAAGGAGAGAAGATGGAGAGAAAGTTAAGGGAGTTCTCAAGATGAAGTGAGAATATTCCTTTGCCAAGCTAGGCATGGTGGTGCATGCTGGTAATCCCAGCACTTGGGAGGTGGAATCAGGATGATCATGGATTTGAGAACAGCCTCCAGGCTAGCCTGGGCTACATAGAAAGACCTTGTCTCAAAAATATTAAAAATAAATAAATACAATAAGATAAGAAAGAATATTCCTTTCCCTGAGAATGGGGGAGGTCAGAGTAAGAATCTTGAAGAGAGAAGATTGATTGATTGATTGATTGATTGATTTCTGGAGGGTTGAACCCAGGGCCTTACTCATGGTAGGCAAATGGTCTATCACTAAGCTGCATCTGTAGCCCCTTTATTATTTTTTATTTTGAGACAGTCGTGTTGCCTCTGGCCTTGAACTCAACAATCCTACTGCCTCAGCCTCTCCAGTCACTGGAGCATATGCTATGGCACCTGGCCAGGAGAAGAGAATTAATTAGCTGTTGTGAAAGAGAGGGACAAGGGAAATAAATTTGGAAGGACTGCTGCGCAGCCCATTTGAGGCTTGTACAGATGATTTTGTAGCCATGTCATTTTGCATAGTTTTGTGGTCTTAATGTTTTCAGTTTCAAAGGAGAAAAAGTGGGAAGATGAGACATACCGTGGCACATGCCTATAATCCCACATACTCTACAGGCTCAGGCAAGAGGATTGCAGGTTTGAGGCCAGAAGCAGCCTGCGCAATTTAGCAAGATCCTGTCTTCAAAAATAAAACATAAGAAGGGCTGGGATCCTCAGTTCACTGGTGGAGTACTTGACTAGCATGTGTGAGGCCTCACATTCAACCTTTAGTACTGAAGAAAAGTAATAAAAGGAAAAGAAAAAGTGAAAAGACCTTAGAGAAGGGTCTAGACTTCTTGACATTTTTGGGACTCAGATTTTGCTCTGCTGTTCAGAAGCTTTCCGGTATTGGGCAAGTCACTTCATCTTTTGGGTCACTTTACTATAAAACCAAAATGATAGTAGTTTCCATTGTAAACACAGTGACTGGAAAGCTCTTTAAAAGTTTAAAGTAGCAGCCTGAAAGTATAGGTCAGTTACAAAACACTTGGCTAGCATGTACAAGGCTCTTGGTCTATCACCACTATTGCCCCCCTCCCAATATAAAGTAGTATCTAAATAAAAATAATTACTTATTTTATTATTTTTTTTGCAGTACTTGGGGGTTGAACCCAGGGCCTTACATATACTTTGCAAGTGCTCTACCATTGGGTTATACCCTCAGCCCATTTTTTATTTTTTATTTTGAGACAGAGTCTTGCTAAATTACACAGGCTGCCTCTCGAATTTAAGATCCTTCTGGCTCTGACTCAGTGCTTCCCAAGTTGCTGGGCTTACAAGTGTGCACCACTGTGCCCGGCTAGAATTACTTCTAAAGTCTCAGGAGCTTGATTAAAAACTAGTAAGGAAAGGATGGTGTCTCTAAGCCCCACCATCAGGTACTTCCTTAGTCTTCTAGATAAGGTATCTTAGTTCCCCAGGTCTGAGCCTTGGCTGGATCCAGGCTTGATAGGCAAAGGAGTTGCTAGGCCTCAGGCCCATTCCTTTTTTTCACTGAGTGCTTAAAGTTGTGCATCATCTTGAAGGCCCTGTAGAGAGACATCTTAGGGTGTGTAGGTCACTCAATTTTGGAACATTATTCAAGGAATTTTCTACCTGGTAGACCCACAGAGTCTTCTAGAATAAGTGCAAATTGAAGCAGGTACCTGGGAAATCCAGTATAACTTTTTGTATAACTGATTTAGGGACAGAATAGTTGACTCCTGGATCACTCTTTAGCAGTATGATCTTGGGCAGGCACTTAATTTCTCTGAGTCTCAATTCAATTCATTGAATCTTTATTGAACTTTTGTGATATACGCAGCATGTTAATCCTTCCTTCAGGGGTTACCCAGTCTTGTGGATATAGATAGATGCATAAATAATTTAGATACAAAACAAAATTAATGAATTGCTAGATAAAGAATTCATGTATAGGAAAATATCATTCATTTAGACCAAGAAAAAATTTGGAGCTGGACCTGGGCTATGTAATGCACAGATCATTAGAGAAGAAAAGATGCTCCAAGCCAGGTGTGGTGGCATATGTCTGTAATTCCAGTACTCAGGAGGCTGAGGCAGTAGGTTTGTGAATTACTGACCAGCCTGGACTACATAGTAAGTCCTTGTCTCAGAAGAACAAAAAACAAAAAACTGGGCGCGGTGGCGCACGCCTGTAATCCCAGCAGTTTGGGAGGCGGAGGCAGGAGGATCGCAAGTTTGAGACTAGAGGCAGTCTGCATAATTTAGCAAGACCCTATCTCAAAAAGTAAAAAAAAAAAAAAAAGGGCTGGGGGTACAGCTCAGTGGTCTAGCACTTGCAGAGTATGCAAGCGCAAGGTCTTGGGTTCAAGCCCCAGTACCGCAAAAAGAAAAAAAAAAAAAAAAAGATATTTTAGGTCAGAGGAACAGTCTAAGCTAAGGATACTTTGGCATGAAGGTGAAAACCAGGTTCAGGATATTGATAATCTGGTGTGCCTAGAGCAGAGACCTAATAGTAAATATTTTAGGCCTTTTTCTTTTTGTTTTTGTCTTTTTGAGACAGGATCTGGCCATATAGTCTAGGTGTCCTGGAACTTAAGATCCTTATGCCTCAGTCTCCTGAATGCTGGGATTATAGCCATGCAGTACCATGCCTGGGTTATTTTAGGCATTACTTTGCCATATGTGTGCTCTCTGCGGCAATTACTTAAATACTCAGCTCTGTCGTTATGGAATGAAGGCAAGATCATATGTAGACTAATAGACATGCTGTTTCCAACAAAAACCTATTTACAAAAACAGTCAGTCAGAGTAATGGTGGTAGGTCACAGGAGGTGAAGCTGGAAAGGCAAATTAAACAAGTCTTTGAATGCCATCTTATTGAAATTATTCTTTACTCTTTAGCCTGTAGGTCATGGGAAGTCATTATGGACTTTTGAGTAGGGGAGTGATATTAGAGCCGTGGATTAGGAAAATATGTTGGAGGCGGTGTGGAGGTAGTTTGAGTTGAAGGCAGAGAGAGTAGATAGAAGGCTATTGCTAGCTGAGTGCCATGTTTGTTGTTAGGTGCTGTAAAGTTGGGTCTGACTCACAGGGACCCTATGTACAACAGACAAAACACTACCCTTGAACAGTGCCATGCCCGGCACTGTTGTCAGAGCTTCTCTGCTATTCAAAGGGCTTTTTGAATGGCTGATTGTAGGAAGCACCCATTATTCCCAGGTGGTCTCCCATCCAAGTACTAACCAGGCCCAACCCTGCTGAGCTTCTAAGATCTGATAGATTGGATGCCAGGATGGTATGGCTGTAGGCAGGTGCCATGTTATGCACTTATAATCCCAGAGACTTGAGAGACTGAGACAGGAGGATTGTGAGTTCCGGGCCAGAGGCAGCCTGCACAATTTAAGGAGACCCTACCTCAAAATAGAAAAATAGTAAAGGGCTGGAGGGTGCATCTTATTGGTAGAACATTTCCTCAGCATGCAGGAGGCCCAGAGTTCACCCCCATCGTAATACAAATCAAAAACAAAACAAAACAAAAAAACCTCAAAGGCTGTTACTGTAGATGAAGCAAGGAGTGATAAGGGTTTAGTTTCCTTCCCTCCCTCCTTCCCTTCTCTTCCTCTTCCTCCTCCTCCTCCTCCTTCTCCTCCTTCCCTCCCTCCCTCCCTCCCTCTCTCTCTCTCTCCTCTTTCTCATTCTTTTTTTCTTACCATGCTAGGGATCAAACCCAGGGCTTTGAGAGCATCCTAGGTAAACACTTTACCACTGTACTATATCCCCAAGCTGGGTTTAGTTTTCTTATGTATGAAATGCGGATAATATTCCCTATTTTACAGCCCCCCCCCCCCCGCCCTGTAGTACTGGAGGATTGAACACCCTGGGCCTCTCATATGCTAGGCAAGTGTTCTACTACTGTGCTGCACCTCCAGCTCCCTCTCCTCTTTTTGTAAAATTTTGAGACAAGGTATCACTAAGTTGTGCAGGCTACCTCTGGCCCTGAATTTGCAATCCTCCAGCCTCAGTCTCCCCAGCTTCTCGGATTACAGGTGTACACCACAGTGCCTGGCTTTCAGCCTTACTGTAAGGATCCAATAAGAAAATGAGTGAATGTGCTTTGGTACCACAGAGCATCACAGTATGTAAGAAACATACTGTGGCTTGTAATAATTCTAAGTAGTGGTGGTTAATTTTCTTTTATGGAAAGGAGTCCTTGGAGGTGTAGTGAGATGAATCACCTTACTGGTTGCTATCTCCCAGTAGCTTTGGAATGAACTCCTAATACTATTTAGTGCCTGTGGGGTCAAGGAGAAGAAAGTAGTGCTGTAAGCGTTGACCTCACCAGGGTCCCCTGCTTTTTCTTTCTTTTCCTTTTTTTTTTTTTTTTTAATTATGGTTCTTCAAGGTAGGAAAGAATCTTGGAAACTAGAAATGAGCCAGAAAGAGAGTTTCTCTGAGAATTTGCTGTAAAAATTCCTGAGTTCTCCTCTCGGGAGTATGTGTTTAACTATGTTACTAAAGCTGTCACTCTTCTTCAGGGGATGTTGGAAATTATTATTATGGACAAGGCCACCCAATGAAGCCTCACCGAATCCGCATGACTCACAATTTGCTGCTCAACTATGGTCTCTATCGAAAAATGGAAATCTATGTGAGTTACTGGGAATACTACTCTTACCTGACCTCATCAGCTCTGGTTCTCCATGTATCATTCACTATCTCATTTTCTCAGCTACTCGTTCACTTATTAATCAGATGTGCTGAGTGGCTAGAATGTGGCAGGTATTATACATGATAGAGATTCTGTTTTAAGGAGTTCACTCTAGTGCCTCAACCCACATGTAAACAAATTATACTATTGGATGTTCATGCAACAATTTAAGAATGTACAAGATATAGAGATACTAAGGAGTGAAGGAAGAGGGGAGCTATAGAATGTTTCCAAGAGGTGATATCTAAGCAGGATTTTAATTAATTAATTAATTTTGTTCTAAGCAGAGTTTTAAACATTGAGTAAAATTTAGCCTGGACTTCAGGAATGGTTGGGTATGGTGATGCATACTTGTAATCCCAGCACTTGGGAGACAGAGGCCTGAGAATTGATGCAAGTTTGAGGACAACCTGGTTGACATAGAGAGTTCCACACCAGGCCTGTGCTACACAGTGAGACCCTGGCTCCAAATAAATAAATAAATACACACACACACACACACACACGTAAAATAATATAATGTTCAAAGAAAATAGAAGTAGTTCAGTGAGTGGCAGGTACAGTGTAAGTGACAAGACATGGAGCCAGAGAGGTCAGCAAGGATTGAATGTGCTGTACTAAGCAACTCTGGTAGGCCAGGGCCAAATATCCAATGGCTTAAAGAAAAAAAATTGAGACTGTGCTGACCTAGATGCCAAGTCTCTAGTACTAGAGAGCATAGACTCTGAGCTAGGTGTGGTGGTGCATGCCTGTAATCTCAGTACTTGGGAGGTTGAGGTGGGAGGATCCAGAGTTCCAGGCCAGCCTGAGCTATATAGTGAGACCCTGTCTCAGAAATTAATTAATTAATTAACTAATTAATTAAAAAATATATATATATATGGGGGGGAGGTGAATATGAGAATAGACAGTGCTAACTCCTAGCCTTAGCTCCAGCTGTTTTTTTCCCTTGATCTTCCAGTTTTTAAACAGAAGCTTAAAATCAGCGGGGGGCGGTGGCGCATGCCAGTAATACCAGCGGCTCAGGAGGCAGAGGCAGGAGGATTGCAAGTTTGAGACCAGAGAGTCTGCGTAACTTAGGGAGACCCTGTCTCAAAAAGTAAAAAAAAAAATGGGCTGAGGGTGCAGCTCAGTGGTCCAGCACTTGCAAAGCATGTAAGCGGGAGGCCCTGGGTTCAACCCCCAGTACCACACACACAAAAAAAGAAGCTTGAAATCCAGGTTGTATAAAATCTCCTAGATTTAAGATACTGGCCCAAGGTTTTTGTCTTTGATTTTGGTTTTTGGTTTTGGGCAGTGATCACACCCAGGGCCTCATGCATACTAAGGAAGAGCTCTACCATGGAGCTACATTCCCAGTACTGTTTTTGTTTTTTAGCACGTGTACAAACAAAACATATTAGTATATCTGGGGACCAAATTTGGGCTAATGGTTCCTAGTTTAACTTCTTCTGGAGACAGTGAGGAACAAATGAAACATTTTAAATGGAAGAAAAGTAGGAACTGGCATGCATTTTAGAAGTCCTGAGTCCAGTTAGGAGGCTGCTACAAGAGTCCAAATGAAAAAACAGAGGGCCTCGGGCCATGTTGCCTTATAGTATAAGAGCCTGTTGTTAAAGATTCTGCCAACAGCTCGAGTATATTAGCAATAGTAGCATCCTTATCATCAACCCAGAAACTGAAGGGAGATGAGTCTTATGTCCCAGATTACCTTTTTTAAACTCTGGACCCAGCAGAGAAATCTGAGGAAGCAAGGAGGGAAAATAGAGAAGGAGACAGACCATGGAACTAGAGAGGGTTCTTTTCGGTGTGAAGAGCAACTGGTAATAAAAGAACGTTAAAGGTTTTCAGGGATTTCCCCCTCCCCCAGCCCCACCCCCCCCCCCTTTTTTTTTTGCGTTTCTAGGGGTTGAACCCAGGGCCTCACACTTGCATGCTTTGCAAGTGGTGGACCACTGAGCCTCATCCCAGCCCGTTTTTTTTTTTCTTTTTTTGAGACAGGGTCTCGCTAAATTACACAGACTGCCTCTGGTCTCGAACTTGTGATCCTCCTGCCTCTGTCTCCCAAGCTGCTGGGATTATAGGCATGCGCCACTGCGCCCAGTCGCCTTTTTGCTAAAGAAGAAAACCCTTCTCAGAAGTTTCCTAGCAGACTTTCCCTTACATCTCTTAGATCATTTGCCATCCTCAGACTATTCATGAGTAGGCAGATCGGATTACCAGAACTGGCTTAAGCTAAATATGATTTGATCCCTAGGCCTGGATATACCAACCCCCAACCAAGTTGTGACCTGTTACCAAGAAAGAAGGGAGAGGATGGCTGTTTGAGAGGCAACCAACAGTGGCCTTATTGGATATAGAGATTATTTCCTCTGTATAGTGTTCTTTTTTTTGGTGGTGGTGTTACTGAGGTGCTGAATCCAGGACTTTGCACATATTTTGCAAGTGCTCTACGACTGAGCTGCACCCCAGCTCCTTTCTAAAAATTTTTTATCCTGAGATAGTCTCGCCAAGTTAAGCAGGCTGACTCTGGCCTCGAACTTGCTATCCTCCTGCCTCCACCTCCCAAATTGCTGGGGTTATAGGTGTGTGCCACCATGCCTAGTTTTTTATGGTGTTCTTATTGTAAACTCCTAAAGAAAAACCCTAGAATAATCTCTCCTCATATCTCTAAACCTTGTTTTCTTCTCTGGATCTGCTTCTCTATTGAATGAGAATCTTTCATTCTGGTTCTCCAACAGTATTTCTCTGCTTTCATCGTAACTGTCCTTTCTCTAGGTTGTAGTCTGGCCATCCCTTTCCCAAAGCACTGGTAGCTATTTCAGTGTTTGTCCTGAAACTAATGATTTTTGGGAATCATTCCTGAAGGATGCTCTTTAGAATTCTCGTAGAAGTTGCCATATTACCTCTTTTCTATATCTGACAGAGACATGTTGAGGTTTTTTTCATATAGTTCAGCCTCTTTGATCCCTTCTGGAATCCTCCAGGATCTCCATCCTCATTTTACATCTAGATACCTTCCTGTTTACATAATTAACAATCTTACTGGTTTCCTTGTGTTGGATGCTACTTTTCATATTTCTAGCCTTCTTGTTTATTGCCTTCACATCTTTTTTTTCTTTTGTTATGGTGCTGGGGATCAAACCTAAGGCATGGAGCATGCTGGGCAAGCACAAGCACTCTACCACTAAGCTATACCCTAGCCGCTTGGTCCTTTTTTGTTTGTTTGTTTGTTTGTTTGTTTGAGATGGGGTCTCCCTATATAATTCATGCTGGCCTGGAACTTGCTTTGTAGCACAGGCTGGTTTTGAACTCAGGATACTCCTGCCTCTGCCTCTTGAGTCCTAGGATTATAGGTGTGTGCTACCACCCACAGTTCCCTTGTTCTTTTATTTTTGTTTTGGTGTTTTTAGATATGGTCTCACTATGTAGCCCAGGCTGGCCTGGAATTCACTGTATAGCCCAGGCTGGCCTCAAACTTGAAATCCTCCTGCCTCAGCCTCCCGAGTGCTGAGATTACAGCCATACACCACTATGCCTGGTACATTTTTCTTTTTAAAAAAGTGTTTTTATTAAATATTTAGTAGATATGAAAAGATTTTTATAACATGTGTGTAAACTATTTTGTTAGGTCCTTTTGAGTTGCGTCTGACTCATAGTGACCCTATGTATAACAGAATAAGCTATAAAGAATAACAGTTAGCCGGGCACAGTGGTGCACACCTGTAATCCCAGTGATTTGGGAGGCGGAAGCAGGAGGATTGCAAGTGCAAGACCAGAGGCAGTCTGTGTAATTTAGCAAGACCTTGTCTCAAAAAGTAAAAAAATGGGCTGGGATGAGGCTCAGTGGTCCAGCACTTACAGAGCATGCAAGCTCAAGGCCCTGGGTTCAACCCTCAGTACTGGAAAAAAAAAAAAAAAGTTTTTGTTTTTGTTGTTGTTTGGGTTTTTTATTGTTGTTGTTTATGGTTGGGTGTTTTTGTTTTTTTTTTTTGTGGGGGAGTTAAGGGTTGAATCCAGGGCCTCACACATGCTAAGCATGTACTGTACCACTGAGCTACATGCCCAGCCCCAATAAAGTTTTCTAATTTTCTCCATACAGGCCATGCACATCTTAATTAATTAGTTAATCAGTTAATTAATTTTGCTGTACTGGGAGTTGAACCCAGAGCTTTACACATGCTAGGCAGGTACTCCACTATTGACCTGCACCCCAGCCCCTTTTAAATTTTTTAGTTTTAAGACAGAGGATCTCATTAAGTTTCGCAGGCTGGCCTCTTGCTTCAAACATACAATCCTCCTGTCTCAGCCTCCTGAGAAACTAGCATTATAGGAGTATACCACCTATTTCTGCTATTTATTTACTTATTTATTTGGAACTAAAATTGGCAAGTTTATGAAGTAGAGATAAGAGATAATATACACTTTGTGTTTATGTGCAGGCATTTAGAAAGAAAGAAAGAGAGATAGGCCTAAGAAAAGAATAATAGTACATATCCAAGACATAGGTGCAGGTTTGTTTCTTTCTTTCTTTGAAAATGGCCTTAAAATTTTTTTTAAATAAAGCATTTTTATTAGTAATTTTTTTGTGTACAACTTCATGAGTTTCATTATGACATTTCTATATATGCATATCATTGCACATAGATCATGTTCACCTCCCCCATTACCTTCTCATGACATTCTTCCCTCTCCAACCCCTTCCTCCCCACCAGTGGTCCCCCTTCTGCTTACATGTTGTGTGTGTGTATGTGTGTATGCGTGCCTGCCTTCTCCCCCTTCTAGTCCCTTTTCTCCTTCTACATAGTCCCCCTTCTATTTTCATTACCTATATATTAAAATAGTAAATATATATTGAAATCCAGCAGCCACATGTGAGAGAAAACATGTAATATTTGTCTTTTTGGATCTGGTTTATTTCATTAAAATGATGATCTCCTAGTTCCATCCATTTTCTAGCAAATGCCATAATTTCACCCTTCTTTATGGCTGAGTAAAACTCCATGACATGTGTATATATACCACATTTTCCTTATCTATTCGTGGATGCAGGTTTTGAAAGAGTTACCAAAAAATAAAAATAAATAAAAAATAATAAAAAATATATATATTATATGTATTTCCATTGTTTATTATATATGGAAATGCAATACAGTTACTTTTTTTTTTTCTTTTCTTGGTACTAGGGATTGGACCCAGGGCCTCACGCTTATATGCTCTGCAACTGCTGGACCACTGAGCTGCACCCCCAGCCCATTTTTTACTTTTTGAGACAGGGTCTCGCTAAGTTATGCAGACTGCCTCTGGGCTCGAACTTGCAATCCTCCTGCCTCCGCCTCCCAAGCCACTGGGATTACAGGCATGCGCCACTGTGCTCGGCTTGTTTTTGTTTTTCTGAAACAGAGTTTTGCTGTGTAGCCCAGGCTGTCCTGGAACTCACGATGTAGTCCAGACTGGCCCTGAGCTCACATCAGTCCTCCTGCTTTTCAGCCTCCAAGTGCTGAGATTATAATCATGCACAGCTTGATACAGGTCTTTTTTTTTTTTTTTAACATATATCCAAAGTTTCTGTAGATCTGATTTTGCTATTTAATTCTGTGGGCCCTCACTCCTGATACTTTGTTTCTTCTGTATTTTGTGACTTTTAACTGTGAGGTTATCTTCCTCAGAATTTTGAGTCCTGGGATGAAAATGGGTAAGGATGAATTTCAAATAATAGAAAGAACATAAGCATAGACACCGTGGTGGGAAGTGCTATAGGACTTGTTCAGGAAGAATTATTTGTGTGGAGTATAATAAAAGAGAATTTGATTGGGAAAGGAATCTTATGAATAAAGTTGCTTGATTGCCATATCAAAGAATTTAGAATCTTTTGTAATAGGGAATCATTGAGTGTTTTAGAGCAGAGTACAGACCATGTGGAAGATGATAAGGATCAGTACAAATGGGACCATTTGTTGTTAGGTGCCATCAAGTTGGGTCCAACTCATAGCTACTCTGTGTACAACAGAATGAAACACTGACTGACACTGTGCCATGCCTGGTACTGTTGTCAGTGCTTCTCTGCTATTCATACTGTTTTCAATAGATGATTGTTTCAGGAGTAGGTTGCCGGATTTTCTCCCAAGACAACAGCATGCAGTATTCCCAGGTGGTCTCCCATCCAAGTACTTACCAGGCCCGATCCTGCTTAGCTTCTGAGATTGAGCAGTTATATGCCAGGCACCATGCTTATTGCTTAGAATAACATTTGGCCTGCTCTTGGTCTCTCACAAGCACACATGCAATTTCTAGGAAGTTTGGCAAGTGTGATAAGGGAAGTACAGGGTGCCTATAGGAGCACTTCAGAGAGTTAACTGAGGTCAAGGACAGCTTTCTGGGAGAATTGACTTTACTTTTGCTTTTCCTTTCCTTCTTTCCTTTTCTTTTTCCAGTACTGAGGTTTGAACTCAGAGCCTCGTGCATACTTTGCAAGTGCTCTACCACTGAGTTGCATCCCAGGCCTCTTTTTAAATTTTTTCTCTTGAGACAGGATCTCAGTATGTTGCTCAGGCTGCCTCTGGCCTTGAATTCACCATCCTCCTGTCTCTTCCTCTCAACTCTCTGGGATTATAGGCATGCACTACTATGCCCGGTTGAGAATTGACTTTTCAGTTGTAACCTAAAGATTGAGTAGAGGGTATGAAGAGATCATTGTTTTACCCAGGTGAGATGGTGCACACCTTTAATCCCAGCCACTTGAGAGGCGGAGCCAGGAGAATGGAGAGTTTGAAGCCAGAGGCAGCATGTGTAACTTAGCAAGACCCTGGCTAAAAATAGAAAATAAAAATGGGCCGGGAGTGCAGCCCAGTGGTAGAGCACTTGTAAAGTATGTGTGAGGTCCTAGGTTCAACATCCAAGTACTGTAAAAAGAAGAACACTCTTCTGTTCTAGGTCATAGCATGTACAAAGGCCTAAGGTAAGAGATTTGGGGCTGAGATTTAGCTCAGTTGGTAGAGCACTGCTCTGCAGTCTCTGAGGTCTCTAGTTTGATTCCCAGCACCGCAAAAAATGGAAGAAGGACGTGGCAACCCACTCCCAAGGCAATCCTGAAACAATCTTTCATTAAAAACCCTATGAAGGTCACTGTGAGTTGGACCGACTCAATGGCACCTAACAACAAGAGAGATTTCTCTTGGAGAACTGCAAATGAAACCATGCTTAGCATATTAGTATAGTGTATGAGATAAAGTCAGTCCCTCAAATGTGTTTTGTTTAACCCACAAAGTATTTTAGAATTTTATGGTAGGGATCAGTCTTTGAAAAAATGAAATTTGATCTGAAGGAATATGGCAGTTGGGCCCAAACTCCCTCATGGCCCTAATCACCTACAACTATGTAAAGGCTGTCTCCTGCTCACCATAGTTTTTGTTTATTGTTTTAAGCAACAGATTAGCTAAATTGCCTGGCCCTTATCAGTGCTTTGAATTTGGCCTTCCATGGGTTGTAACATAGAATATTAAAGGGATGCTAGAGAGGTGAGCAAGGATCACATTATTCTAGTTTTCCAAGCCAGGTTAAAGAGTTTGAGCCTGATTTTATGAGTAGTGAAGCCTCTGACATATTTTTAGAGGGGAATGACATGGTTCGATTTGCATTTTGGACTGATTACTCTGCCTGTGAGATTGAAAATAAATTCACAGTGGTTAAGACCAAGTCTGGGATTGAGATGTCTGTTAGTAAATGAGGAGAGAGAGGGATCAAAAGTAATACTCTGACTTCAGTCCTGAGCAACTGAGTAGATGGCAGTTAACAGTAAACCTGGGAAAGAGAAGCATAGGACAAATAGGGTAGTGGATGCAGTCAAGATCATACCAATATTGAGGCTAAGGTATATAGATGGATGGTAGAGCTCATTCTTAGAATGGGCAAGGCCTTGGGTTCAATCCCTCGCCCCCCCCCCAAAAAAAAAAAAAAAAAACCTACTATAAGGTAATGGAGTAATGGAGTCAACATGGTGTCTCATGCCTATAATTCTGGTACTCAGGAAGCTGAGGCAGGAAGATCAAGAGTTCAAAGGCAGCCTGGGCTGTATAGGAAGACACTATCTCAAAAAAAAAAAAAGTTATAATGAGGGGAATTGGCAGGGGTTTGAAATGGGAAAGCAAAAAGCAGGGCACAGTTTAAAATGACACTTAGATCTTCAGCCTGAATGGATGTTGGTTTCATTAACAGAAATAGTAAAAGAAATTCTGGAAGTTGAGTTGAATTTGTGTGCTTCTAGGCTGTCAGTGACATTGTTGAGTACAGTTGAATTTAAAATGCTTCAAGGATTCCTGGGTGGAGCTGGATGGGAATCTATTTGAATTGTGAATCTGGAGCTCAAAACAGAGACAAAGATGGAGTTAGTGGTTAGGCAGCATCTGTCTAGAAGTGATAGCCAAAGCAGAGCTTCAATGACATTACCAAGAAGGTAACAGGCTTAGTGTAGTAAAAACAACTTGTTATTTAGAGCAAAGTCTTGCTGATTTTTTTCACTATGGGTGTTTTTTGTTGTTGGTTGTTGGATTTTTTTTGTTTCTTGTTTTTTTCTTTTTTGTTTTGTTTTGTTTTTGAGGAATGGTCTTATTGTGTAGACATTTAGCCCAGAACTTGGTATGTAGCCCACGCTGTCCACAAATTCACCATCCTCCTGCCTCAGCCTCCCAAACGCTGGGATTACAGGCATGTGCCACCATGGCCAGCCTGTGGTTATTTTTAATAAAACTTTATCTTTTGGGGCTGGGGTTTTAGCTCAGTTGGTAGAGTGATGCTCTGTACTCTCTGAGGTCCTGGGATCAATCCCCAGCACCTTACAAATGAGAAAAGGATGTGGCAGCCTATTCCCAAGAATAATCCCGAAAAAAATCAGTCAGCAAAGTACTGACAGTGCCATGCCTATCGGGGAGTGTTTCATTCTGTTGTATATAGAATTGTTAGGAGTCAGACTTGACTCGATGGAACCTAACAACAAAAAATCTGTCTTTTGATTCTTATATTCCTCATTAAGTGAAGATTAAGTGAGACTCAAATAGTACCTAGAGCCATACCTTTGGGTTCTAGATCTAGACCTATGAGTTTACCACCTGTATATCCCTGTGTAAGTTACCTCTTTCTGCTATAATTTCCTCATTGCAAAATGAGGATAACAGTAGTATGAACTTCATAAGGTGGTTGTGCAGATCATATGAGATAGCATATAAAGTGCCTGAAACAGTGATTGGCACAAAATGAACAATAAGCTGAGCATGGTGGCACACACCTGAATTCCCAGCAACTCAAGAGGCATAGGCAGGAAGATTGCAAGTTTGTGGCCAGAGGCAACCTGTGTAACTTAACAAGACTCTGTCTCAAGATAAAACAAAAAACAAAAAAAAAATAAACTTTTTTCTTCTTCCACTTACTCCATTTGGGACCCCAGCCTATTGGATGGTGCCACTCACCTTCAGGATGGGTCTTGCCCCTTCAGTTAACTATCC
Organism: Pedetes capensis; assembly: GCA_007922755.1. Taxonomy (NCBI): domain Eukaryota; kingdom Metazoa; phylum Chordata; class Mammalia; order Rodentia; family Pedetidae; genus Pedetes; species Pedetes capensis. The sequence goes on from VMDO01001276.1 coordinate 153,024, forward strand.
CACCTATCAATCCTCTCAGTAAACACCCTCACAGACTCATGCAGAGATGTCCTTTTCTAGTCCTAGGCATCTGTTAGTCCAGTCAAGTTGAAAATAAAGACTAACCATCATCAGTACTTTGTAGTTTACAAAGAGACTTAGCAATCTCATACAATTCTCACAATTTGCCCGAAAGGTGGTAGTTATCTGTATTTAGTAAATGAGGAAAGTGTGGCTCAAGAGAGAATGGTATACTTAAACAGCAGAGCTTGAGCAGCAGTCTGGGTCTTTCCCCCGCCCCCAGTACTGAGAAGTTGAACCCAGGGCCTTGTACATGCTTGGCAAGTGCTCTACCACTGGGCTATGCCCCAAGCCCACTTTTAATTTTTTATTTCAAGACAGGGTCTAAATTATGCAGGCTGCCTCTGGCCTTGAACCTGTGGTCCTCCTGCCTCTATCTCCTGAGATGTTGGGATTACAGATAGTGTGCCACCATACTCAGCTGCTTTTGCTAATCTTGTTTTCTATTATAAATTTAGGTTTCTTGAGGTCTGAATGTAATCAGTTGCTTCTTTTTGTCCAGCCTCTAATTCAGTGCTGAGTGTGAATTAGAAGTGTTCAAACTAGATTAAATGAAGACTGTTAGTGGTCAAGAATAATTTGCCCTTTGTCTCTTCTGCCCTCTAGCGCCCTCACAAAGCCAATGCTGAGGAGATGACCAAGTACCACAGTGATGACTACATTAAGTTCTTACGCTCCATTCGTCCAGATAACATGTCTGAGTACAGCAAGCAAATGCAGAGATGTAAGTCCATTCTCTTCCCTCTTGGCTCTCAAGCCCCCAGTTGGATTCTCCTTTCCATTGGAGAGGCTCACTCTGCCATCCTTGGTTTTCCTCTTCAACTAAAATCTGGTTTCCATTGCACCCAAGGGTGCCAAAGTGCTTTTTTTCTCAAGTCTGGTTTTCCTTATTTCCTAATTGGAAATAATAGAGGTTGGACTTTCTTCAGTTAGGTTTACATCACTGTCCCAAGTGTACTGTAATTGTAATGGACAAAGCATTGATCTGGGAAGTGGATAATAGATACAAGACCAGCTCTACAGCTCTTAACAAACTGGGCAAGTCACTGCCCCTAAGATTTCTCTTCTGTAAGATAGGCTGGGCCATGTGAGCTCTGATTCTCATCTACCTGTAACTGCTGTGACTTTGTGAGTATTAATTAAGAATTTAGAGGCTACTCAGGATAGACTCTAGGTGATGTAATCTTTGAGTTGAGGTGATTCTACCCCTGGACCCTGAGACCTGAAACTCCAGAATAGGTCCTATCTCAGAAATCACACTAGTTTGTAGGAATTGTGGGGATTACTTTAGCTGTGGGAAAATATTTGTTCAAATTTGGGACTAAATTGTCACACTGGACTTCTCCCTTGTGTTACTTTAGAAATTACCTCTTAGCACTAAGGCCTCTTACAAAATAATAGTGTGGCAGCATGTCCAAGAGTAGCTTGATGAGTTTATGACAGTTTATATTGTAATATCAGAATATCTGTGGTACTTGTTTATTGCTACTGGCCACAAGGTAGTCTGATTTCCCAAGGAAGGAAGTTATTCATTAGTTACAATAACAGCGGGGGATGTAGCTCAGTGGTAGAGTGCTTGCTTAGTTCATCCAGGGTTCTGGGTTTAATCCCCAGCACTGTAAATAAAAATAAACAAAAAGTTTACTTAATATTTTTTTAAGCAAATGTTAAAATAAGTGTTCAATGCTGATGATGACAGAACCACAGAGACCTTCACTAAAGCATTAAGCTTCTTTGCTACTTACATAAGCTTCTTTGCTACCCATAACTCCAGGAGCTGCTGTACCCTCTGAAGTGAGTGGCTTGCTCTCTGAATTGACAGGGTCTCACTGACTTCCACAGTGAGACAAATTCATTCTTTTGCTGCAGATGACTTTAGGGGTTTCCATAACACTATGCCAAAGATGAGGCTTCATTATCAACAGAACAGGCTGTCAATAGATAAGCAGCTTGGTATCAAAACAAGAAAATGAGCTTTCATGTCTTAGTTTGAATGCTAAGTTACATGGGTTTTTTTGTTTGTTTGTTTGTAATGCTTAGTTTGACGCTTAGCTATGTGGGGTTTTTTGTTTGTTTGCAATCAAACTCAGGGATCAAACTCAGGGCTTTGCACATGCTAGGCAAGCACTCCACAATTGAGCTACATCTTTAGTTCTAACTATGTGGGTTTTGGTTTGGTTTAGTTTGGGTTGGGTTTTTTTTGCTGTATTGAGAGGTTAAACCCAGGGCCTCATTCATGCTAGGCAAGCACTCTACCACCAAGCTGCACTCCTATCCCTCTTTATATTGTCTTATTTTGAGACAGGGTCTTACTAAATTGCACAGGCTGCCTCTGACCTCCAACTTGTGATCCTCCTGCTTCAGTCTCCCAAGTCACTGGGATTAGGTGTGTGCTATGGTGCCCAGCTAACTATGATTATGTCTTTGAGCCTCTGTGAGTATTACATTTAAGTTAAGGATGGGGGATAATTAAAATAATGTATTCATAGTACCTACCCTCAATGAATAGTAACGTTTGCTGGTATGCTGTTATTTTTGTTACTTAGAAATCTTTCAAGGCAGAAAAAATACTAGGCCCTTGGGAAAATGCAGGTTTTACTCCAGTGCTCCAATTTCCCTGAAAACAAAAGATCTCTGAAGTTGTGAATTAAACAATTAGATCTGGGCTGGGTGTGGTGGCCCACACCTGTAATCCCATCACTCAGGAGACAGAGGGAGGAGAATTGCTAATTCTAGGCTAGTTTGTGCTACATAGTACGACCCTGTTTCAGGAAAAAAAAAAAAATTAGGTCTGGGATTTTTCTCTCACTGGATATAGGGGTAGGAAGGATGAGGCTCTCTAGGGACCTTGCTAGCTTAATTGATAGGGTTATAGAGGGTAAGAATAGGCAAAGATTAGCTGAGCACATGGTGCATGCCTATAATCCCAGCTACTCAGAAAGTTGAGGCAGGAGGATTGTGAGTTCAAGGCCAGAGGCAGTCTGCACAACTCAGTGGGTCCCTATCTCAAAAAATAAAAAAGGGGTTAGGGGTACAGTTCAGTGATAGATAACTTGCCTAGCATGTGCAAGGCTCTGGGATCAACCCCACAGGACTGAAATAAAAAAAGAATAGGCAGAGGCTTTAGTGGTCACTTAGTGTAATGCTTTATAACCTGGGGTGTCTACCAAGACCTTAATAGGAATGTAAGAGTTCTTTTTTTAATATTTACCGCCACCTAACCTAGGCAGTTATATCTGTGATATGCCCAAACAAATCAGATTTCCTTGTTCTTGGCTTGAATATAAACTCTTCATAGTTACTTTGAAAGCCTCATCAGAAGTTCTGACCTAATATTTAATTAGGCAAAATGAGAACATGTATAAGTGCAATTTTTGGAGCAGATAATTAATCAGAACATGGGTGAAGACATGACGAAAAAGGGATCTATGGTAAAGTAGGCAGACATTCTTATCCATTCTGTAGACATAAACTGAGACCCAGGGAGGTGAAATGATTTTATTAAGAATCATATAGCAAGATTTTAGCAGAATATAGAATGGAACTCTAGACTCTTGACTTTGGAGTATAGTTGCCCTCCATGTCCCTGTGTTCCACATCAGTGGTTCAGCCATGCCTGGAAAAGAAAACAAACAAACAAAAACAACAAAAAGCCTCATATCTGTAGCCAGGGCTAATCCTAGCACTGAGGAGACTGAAGCAGGAGGATTGAGAGTTTGAAGCTATCCTGGGCTATATATGGAGTTGAGAACCTCTTTCAAAAAACCAACCAAACAAATAACAATAACAACAAATCCACAAGAACAAACACACTACCATCAACAAAAGCAGCTGTACTGAACCTGTATACACTTTTTTCCTTGTCATTCCTTAAGTAATACAGTATAACAACTATTTTTATAACATTTATGTTATGTTAGATATTATTAGTAACTTAGAGATTAAAGTACACACATGTAGCTCCAGCATTTGACAAGCTGAGGCAGAAGAATGGCTTGAGCTGGAGTTTAAAGCCAGTTCGGGCAATATAGCATGACCCTATCTTAAAAAAAAAAAGTATATGAGATGATGTGCATAAGTTATATGCAAATATGATGCCAATGCCATGTTTTATAAGGGATTTGACTATCCATAGATTTTGTAGAGTTTTGTTTGTTTTTATTTTTGTTTTTGTTTTGAGACAAGGTCTCACTGTGTAGCCCAGGCTGCCCTTGAGCTTGCATCCATACTCCTACCTCACCCTCCAAAGTGCTGGACTTACAGGCATGTGTCACCACGCCTCATTTACAGATTTTGGTTTCTGAAGAGGGTCCTGGAACCAATCTCCCCACTGATACTGAGGGTTGACTGTATTACAAGGTGCATAAAAAATATTTCAAGTGCCAGGCGAGATGGTGCACGCCTGTAATCCCTGTGGCTTGGGAGGCGGAGGCAGGAGGATCACAAATTCGAGACCAGAGGCAGTCTGCGTAACTTGGTGAGACCCTGTCTCAAAAAGTAAAAAAGCTGGGCTGGGGGTGCAGCTCAGTGGTCCAGCATTTGCAGAGCATGCAGGCATGAGGCCCTGGGTCCAACCCTCAGTATCACCAAAAAAAAAAAAAAAAAAAAAAGAAATTCAAGTTAGCTGAGGCAGGAGAATAGCAGGTTCAAGACCAGAGGCAGTCTGTACAACTCAGTGAGACACTGTCTCAAAATAAAAATTAAAAAAGGGTTGAGGATATAGCTCAGTGGTAGAGAGAGTTCAGTGGACCAATCCCCAATACCAGAATGAATGAATGAATGAATGAATAAATAAAATATTTCACAGGAAAAAATGAATAAAGAATAATGAACATCCATATACCCACTAATCAGCCTAAGAAAGAAAACATGATGACTACAATTGAAGTCTCCTGGGCACTGCTCCTTGATCAATCACATACCCTTTCTGTTCCACTGCACCCTCCCCAACCCCGACTCCATCACCACCACCACCAAGATATAAGCTGCATCCTGAAGTTAGTATTTAGTCCTATACATGTTTCTATAATATGTTCTTTTTTCTTTTTCTTTCTTTCTTTCTCTTTTTTTCCTTTCTTTTTCTTTTTTTAAGATAGGGTCTCACTGTATTGTCAGGCTGGTCTTGAACTTGCAATCTTCCAGCCTCCGACTCCTGAATAGCTGGGTTTTGAGGTGTGCACTATCATGCCCAGCTGCAGTATCCTTTTTATAGCCTTGTCTGCTTACCTCACTCCCTCATCTCTCACCCGGTATTGCTCCCTTTCAGTATAATGCCAACCTAAGAATGAGAAAAGTATAATGGGAAGAGGGAAAACCCCCAGAAAAGTCTTCCCTAGCCTTACAGATTAACTGAAGTGAGTATCTGGTCTTCCATTTACCCCTTCCCATCTCTATCTAATTCCATAGCTCTTTGAACTGCGAATAAATGGGCTGGTTGTTTGATCCACATGCTAGATTGGGACCTGAAGGGAAATATTTTTTTCTCATGTTTAAAACACCCTTGGAAACTCAAGTTCTTTCTTGTGTTACTTCATATCCTAAATGGGAGTATAAACAAGACTGGGAACCCAGGCACCAGAAGCACTGCCAGAGGAAATGGCCTGAGGGGGAAATCAGTTGCCAATGGATAAAGAGCCTGGCCCCAGGGACCAAAGTTCTTATTTACATAGTCTGCCACTGTTTACCCAGGAAGGGAGGAAGAGCCACCCACTTCTCACTCCCTCGGGCAGCCACACTTCCTCAGAGCACCAGATCTTGGGTACCTTCCAGGTTATGGCAGTGCAAGAATTGGTAACTCTCAAGATTATTACAAATCCTGAGCTTCACCTGTTTTAAGATGTTACCACAATCCTGTCTGGCCCTTCCCTCCCTCTTCATCCCACCACTATTCCTTGCTCTACTTTGGGAACCCCTGTCAATCACACCTGGTACAGTAAAAAGACTGGGGAAAGAATAAGGATCTAGCTCCATTGCTGCCTATAATTTTTGTATATCATTGATACTTTAGCAGTTCCTTTTCTTCTAAGGGGAGAGTCAGAACCCTAGAGTTCCTCTCTACCTCTGTGAGACTAGCCAGGTGTGCTTTCCTTCCTGTCTGTTTCATTTGCATTCATGTTTGCATGTGTTTCCACATTATGTACTAGTTTGTACTTTTACTCCGGTAGCCCTGAAATAACTTTACTCCAGTTGTCACTTGTGGGTGTAGTAGAATGAGCATTGGACTGTGGGGGTCAAGACACCTGGACTCTGATTCTGGTTCTACCACCACCTGGTTATATAACCTTGGGCAAGACATTCACCTTCTCTGTATCTATCTGTTCCTTTGCACAATGGGGTTGATATCTGTCTTGTCCAGTTCATGGGGTGGTTGTGTGGATCAAATGAGATTGTATATGTGAAAGCACCATGGAGAAAGGCCAGGCTACATTTTCTCAGACTTTTAGGACAGATAGGCCAAAGCTTGAGGCTTGAATATTGCTTCTGATATTTACTAGCAGTTTACCTCTCTGAGCCTGCTTCCCCATTTATAAAGTTGGACCAAATGCTGCCTCAGAAGATTGTGTGAGGATAAATGCATCAGATATTTAAATCATTTTACAGTGTATGAAATGTTGTGGGCACTCAGTGAGTAGTAGTTATATAGGTCTCTGTTCTTCCCTTCCTTGTTGGTCAGCTGGAGTAAGGTCCAGGAACAAACTCAGGCTGGAGGAAGATAATTTTTTCTGCCTCAAGGAATGAATCAGCATTTTCCAAGCTGCTAAGTGGTTCTGTATGTAAGATTTCTGATGCTGGGCACAGTGGTGAATCTGTAGTTTCGGCTACTTAGGAGACTGAGATGGGGGGATCACCCAGGAGTTCAAAACTAGCCTGGGCAACATAGTGGGATGTCTAAATTAAAAAGAAGATTTTTGTTAATTTTTGCCACAACTGGGTGAGGTGGGTGTCATTATTGCATATTATAGTAATGGGCCAAAGCTACAAGAAACTAAACAACTCAACACAGTCACCCAGCCAGTTAAGTAAAAGAGCCTAAACTAGAACCCAGGCCTTCTAAATCTAAATTATGTGTTTTGTTTTCATTCATTTTTGTTTTTTCCCATCAGTTCATAAATATCTAAATAAAATCTGAAGGAAAATGTGAAAACTAACTTTTTGTTTGTTTCTTTCAAGTCAACGTTGGTGAGGACTGTCCAGTATTTGATGGCCTATTTGAGTTCTGCCAATTGTCTACTGGTGGCTCTGTGGGTAAGGAATATAAATCCCCTCTCAAGGGTTGTGCTGGGCTCTTCTGGTGAGGTCTGCTTTTTATAAAGACCACAATCCTAGTAAGTCTGAACTGTGACCATGGAGAGTAGTCCTGTGGCTTTTTATTATAGATCTCTAAAATGTCCTTCTGGTTCAGTCCTAATCTAAGTTCAGTTCCTGGCATGCAACTGACAGATGTCCTTAACCGTCCACCCCACCAAGAGATCTTATATACAGGAATTCCCTGCAGACCTCCTGGGGTTGTTGAGACACTATATGTAAAAGCAATTTGTGAACTGTGCAAAGTGCTATAAAACGGAAGTGTCATCATCTGCGTCTTATGAAAGTGAATGGTAATTAACTTCAGAGGTCATAAATACTCCCATGTCTGCCGCTTACATTTGTAACCTCAAGTGTTGCTTAAGGATGAGGACATATCCTGAGAATTGTGCTGTTAGGTGATTTCTTTGTGTGAACATCATGGTGTGTACTTAAACAAATGTAGATGATATAGCCTACTACGTACTTAGGCTGTATGCTTTGCAAATGGTATAGGCTATTGCTCCCAGGGCCATAATAAACAAGACAACATGAGATTAAGTCAAACACCAGAGAAAATGATGTAATCAAGAGATGCAATAAATAGGAGGTGTGTGAATCTGCTGCTAGTGTAACACGACATAGTGCCTTACAGTGAACATTCTTTTTTAATAAGTAGTACTCTAAAATAACAGGATTGTAAATATATAAATCAATAACATAGTCATTTATTATCATTATCAAGTATTATGTACTGTACACAATTGCACGTACTACACTTTTATATGCCTGGTAGCACAGTAGGTTTATTTATACCAGCATCACTGCAGACATGAGGAATGAGTTGTACTATAATGTTAAGATGGCTATAACTTCACTAAGTAATTGGAATTTTTCAGCCCCATTATAATCTTATGAGACCACTGTTGAATATGTTGTTGTTGTTGTTGTTGTTAGGTGCCATCGAGTCGGTATCTGACTCATAGCGACCCTCATAAGGTTTTCAATGGCTGACTGTTTCAAGATTGCCTTGGGCATGGATTGCCAGGCCCTTCTCCCATTTTTGCGGTGCTGGGAATTGAACTCGGGGACCTCAGAGACTGCAGCGCAGCGCTCTACCAACTGAGCTAAATCCCAGCCCCTGTTGAATATGTAGTTCTTGACAGAAATGTTACTTAATGCATGACTGTATTTATTTTCCTAAGATTATTATATCCAGTCCCCTTCCCCAATATAATTTTGGAAAGCAAAGACATGCATATAAAAAACCCCAAATCACCCACATTCATAGTCTCTTGATAACCACTGTTTCCATTTTGGTATTTATATCTATCTCCTTTTCTGTGTGTATATATCTGAAACATAATATATGGAATATCTATTTTACAAAAAATGTGTTATGTAATTATGTGCCTACATCTTATACTTAGTAAATATTAAAAATATCCTTGTCTATAGTATTCTTCTATAGCATGATGTCTAATGGCCACATGATTATTCCATGTATGGACCTACTTTAGTTGATATACTCTCCTGCTTGTTGGATCATTTGGATTGTCCCATGCTTTTACTGCTGTTAAAGTTCGCATTGCCACAAATATACATAGTTGTGTATTTCTCTTTCACTTCTTCTTGGACCTATTTGTACTTTGAGCCAGTACTGTCTTTGGTATCTTTTTCAGAGTTTTTTGACCAAGACCCATAGTAAGAAATACTTTTATACATGCATTTCACGATCACATGTATGTGTGCACCTTATACACTTTTTGTTATTCACTCTGATGCCAAAATTTTCACAAAGGAGCAGTTCTCCTTACTGTTACTCTGACATTTATTCTGTTTCATTTAAAATATATATATTAGGGTTGCAGATATTGTTCAGTGGTAGAGCGCCTGCATAGCATGCGCAAGGCCCTAGGTACAATCCCACAGCACTACCAAAACACACACATACACACCCACAAACACAAACACACACAAACACTAATCATGACCTACTAAATCAATTTTAAGGCTTATTAATGTGTTACCATCATTGGTTTGAAAATAGTTTTTTTTTAAGTATTCAGTATCATGTATATTCTCTTTTGGAGTAGGGTGTGGGGGGAAGCTAGCTTGTGAGTTGCACAATACAGCTGTTGAATAGGCAAGTCCTCCCTCTCACTGGGTGCTTTGAGGTTATTGAGGAAAGGGGAGAGTGGATTAGTAACAGGCTTATGTTCTCTCTTTCCATGCCCAGCAAGTGCTGTGAAACTTAATAAGCAGCAGACGGACATCGCTGTGAATTGGGCTGGGGGCTTGCACCATGCAAAGAAGTCCGAGGCGTCTGGCTTCTGTTACGTCAATGATATCGTCTTGGCCATCCTGGAACTGCTAAAGTATGCCTGCTTGGCCTTGTCTCTTGGAGGAGCACCTTAGGCCAGGTTCCCACTTCCCTCTCCCCTAGGCTTGCCTCCCTAGTTTGCTTTCCTACTGTGTGCTGGCTAGGATGTGTTTGGTGAGTGTCTCCGGCCATCCTCTCCTTGACGGGGTCTTGGTTTGATCTGAGCCCACGGCAAGATCAGGGGCAGGCGCTGCTCAGATCCTGCCTCCAGAGTGTCCCTGTGTGGCCGGAGTTGACCCTGGCTATAGAGTAGGAAGATCGGACTTGGTCGGCTTGGTCAGGCCTCTGGAGAAACCCGGCCGCTCTTCCACCTTCCTTCAGCCAGTTTCCACGACTCTGGTGCTTAGAGATACCTGAGGGAGGCAGCTAGCCTGGTAAGCTGGGACCTGGCGCCCTTGGCGCGTCCCATCCCCAAAGAGCCCCCAGACCCCTGACCCACTTCTGATCCTAGGTATCACCAGAGGGTGCTGTATATTGACATTGATATTCACCATGGCGATGGCGTGGAAGAGGCCTTCTATACCACAGACCGGGTCATGACTGTGTCCTTTCATAAATACGGAGAGTACTTCCCAGGAACTGGGGACCTACGGGTGAGAACTCCAGCCAGTTCACCCTCAGCTGCCAGCTCTAACTCTCCTGTCCTGTGCCACTAAAAACCACTTCCCGCCTCTTCTGCCATTCAGAACACTATTCCCTAGTCTGGGGCATCTACCATGGTCTTCCCCTGCCCCCTTATTCTGGAGAAGGCAATGGTGGGGCATAAAGGGTCAGAGAAGCATCATGGTCTCCTGGTTCATTATATTTCCCTCCTGGCCACAACTGGGTTGCATGACACTATTTTTATGTCCTATAAGGCTTGAGTTTGGGGCTGGGAATTAGGACTTTTATGTATCCCCACAAAGGTTCTTAATATTTGTAGGTCACAGCTGGGTGTGGTAGTGCACGCCAGTAATCCCAGTGGCTCGGGAGGCGGAGGCAGGAGGATCACAAGTTCGAGCCCAGAGGCAGTCTGTGTAACTTAGAGAGACCCTGCCTCAAAAAGTAAAAAAATGGGCTAGGAGTACAGCTCAGTGGCCCAGCACTTGCAGAGCATGCAAATGCGGGGCCCTGGGTTCAACCCCTAGGACTGCAAAAAAAAAAAGGTTTCTAGGTCACCTTCTCCTTTGGCCATCTGACTAAAAGTGATGGACTCTCCCTCAAAAAATACATGAAAATTTGTATCTGATACAAAAGAGTTAATAAGCATGTTCCCTTAATGAAGCTGCTCCATTGAACTGTTCCATCTGCTTCTGTTAACATGAATACAGTCAAATCAGCTACTTTTTCACACCAGTAGCCCTTCGGTGAAAAAGTGGCACTGACTCGCTTGTTTGCTATGGCAAGCATTAGAATAAGTGAGCATTTACTGTTTTGAAGTTGGGTGGAAGAACTTTTCTTCCCTCTCTGCTTCCCTCCACACCTCCCTGGAGAGGAGAGAATGAGAACAGAGGAGTACACAGTAAACCTCTCTGGAAAGGAAAGGGTCATTGGGATGGGTGTTATTTCTGTGACCTAGCTGCCTGCCAGCTCTAACCCAGTCTAAAGGCAGAAATCTTGTGCTGTGGGGTGGGATGTTCAGTCTCTGGCCCCATAAACCTCTTTCACCCTTAGTGCAGTCTTAGTGGAGTGTTCAGAGATGTGAGCTGGGCTTGCTGATAAAAGGGATGAGTACTAATTAAGGTACCCCTGCTGTGTCCTGACCCACCTCATGGACCCAGCTTCTCTCTCTCAGAACCACTGCCTCTTTCCTTAGTCTTCCAGCACCCCTCCTTGAACCCCCTCTTAGCTTTATCTTTCGTTTTACTTTAATGTCCCTCTTGATTAGGATATTGGGGCTGGCAAAGGCAAGTATTATGCTGTTAACTACCCACTCCGAGATGGGATTGATGACGAGTCCTATGAGGCCATTTTCAAACCGGTAAGTGGCTTTATCTACCCCTTGGGCTACAAATGGGATTGGTCTAGAGGAAGGGTAGCAGAACACCCCACCATTACCTCAGGGATCTCTCCCCACTGTGGTTAATTGGGAAAAGAGAGGTATTCCAATGCGGGGTTGTTCTGTGGTCAGTTAGGGGAAGAAAAATCACCCACATATTTGTCGATGCCTTCTGTAGGTCTAGCCTTTTGTTTAGATGCAAGAATGTTTAAGCACAATCTTTGCCCTCACAGTCTAAGGAGGGGGCATCTACTAAACGCTGTGTTTAGTGCTGTTTTATATCTCTATTTCTTTGAGGTCAGTTCTTGGGAGATGATTATGTTCTTTTGGTGGTGTAATGTTCCCTGAAGAAGATGTCTGCACATTTGAAAAAGAAGGGGGGTGGTTATTCTAGTCTTTGTAGACTGGCTTTGTCTCTGAAAGCCCTACCCTAGTCAGCCTGTCCAGAGATTCTGGAAAGGCTGTCTGGTGTGTCCTTTGGGAAGGTTTGCTGCTGGAGTCCTTAGGCAAGCTGGCCTCAGCCCTGTGTTCTGGAGAGATGAAAGAGGAGTGAGAGATACCACCTGCCTGGGCTGGGGAGAGGGTAGTCAAGGGTGAGTTGAGAGGTGGTGACATTTGAGCTAGACTTTTGAAAAATTAGGAGGTAACATATGAACAAGTAGGTGAGGGCTGCAGTGGAGTGCCAAGTAGGCCAGTATGATGTGTGGGAGGAGGGTTCAAAGAGGTGGCAAGAAAATGGATGTTGGGGTCTGCATTCCTTTTGTTTTTTAAATTATAACACATGTTAGGGTCTGTATTTCAAAGGGAGCCTTAAATGCTGTGCTGGGGAGTTAAATCTTCACTTATAAACAATGAGAAACTAAAGCTGGGCATAGTGGAGCATGCCTGTAATCCTAGCACTTGCGAGGCCGAGGCAAGAGGATCAACATGAGTTTAAGATTATCCTGGACTACTCAGCAGGGCTGTGTCTCAAATAAACAAGCAAGCAAACAATGAGAATTTGTTAATAGAGTATTAACCTAGGGCAGGTAGTCACTCAGCAAATAAGCTCCTACTTTGTGGCTAGTAGTAAGAGTAACAGAGAAGCATGACTTATAGACTCTGTCCTCAGTAACATTAGACTCTAGTTGTGAGAATAAGATACGTAAAAATAAGGCGTCTCCTTGTAATAAAAGGCACAAAGTCTGTAGGATCAAATGAGGAGAGCAGGTGCACCTAGGGGTTGGGACTCTTCCTAAAGGAGGTGGCACAGGAGCTTGGACAGGGAGAGAAGGGAAAGATCAGGGAGTTGGTAGGGAGGCCTTTCAAAGTTCAGTTATTAGAGCTATTGAGAGTCTTTCAAATTGGAAAAACTCCCTTTTGTCTACCACACAGCATGAGGAAGAGTGGAAAGATAGGAGTGGGTGATTAAGAAACATTAATTGCTGTACCTATCATTTCCACCCCTGAACCTCACATGGCTTTTTTTGAGGATGGTGGTGACCAGGATGTGTCCTTTTAGGTTATGTCCAAAGTAATGGAGATGTTCCAGCCTAGTGCAGTGGTCTTACAGTGTGGCTCAGACTCCCTGTCTGGGGATCGGTTAGGTTGCTTCAATCTGACCATCAAAGGTGAGACCAGGTAGCACAAGCAAGGGTGGGCAGGGTCCTGCTGGGTGCTCCTGTAACCCAGCACCCCTTTTCCTTCCAAAGGGCATGCCAAGTGTGTGGAATTTGTCAAGAGCTTCAACCTGCCTATGCTGATGCTAGGAGGAGGTGGTTACACCATTCGTAATGTTGCCCGGTGCTGGACATACGAAACAGCTGTGGCCCTGGACACAGAGATCCCTAATGGTATTAGCTCCAGGGCCAGGTTGGGTTGGGTGGGAGCTGAAGGTTATATGCCCTCAAGTTCACAAACCCTTCCCCATTTGGTCCTAAGATAGCTCTTCCTGTGATTCTAGTCATTGAGTGTCCTGCCTTTCCTCTTGTGATTAATAAATAACCATCAGTTTTTGCCTAGTCCTTTTTGACTGTCCTCTCTCCCTCTTGCTTTTGATCTAGCATTACCATTAGTTATTTGTAGCTTTGGAAATTTTTTTTTTTTTTTTTTTTTTGCCAAGTGCAGTGGTGCATGCCTGTAATCTTAGTGACTCAGGAGGCTGAGGCAGGAGGATTGCGAGTTAGAGGCCAGAAGCAGCCTGTGCAACTGAGCAAGACTCAAAATAAAAAAAATAATAAACAAGGGGCTGAGGGTGCAGCTTAGCAATAGAGCACTTGCAAACTATGTGTGAGGCCCTGGGTTCAACACCTAAGTGCTACACAAAAAGAAAAAAAAAATACACACCCACACACAGATATGTACTGGGGTTTGAACCCACATGCATGCTAGACTAGCGCTCTACAACTGAGCTGCACCCCTAGCCACTGTTTATTTTTTATTTTTTATTTATTTTTTTTTTGAGACAGGGTCTCACTGAGTTGCACAGACTGCCTCTGGCCTCAAACTCAAGATCCTCCTGCCTTAGCCTCCCAAGTTACTGGGATTACAGGCATGTGCTATGGCACCCTGCTTAGAGTTTCTACTCTATAGGGTAATTGGGTTAGTGAGTAAAGGGAACACTCATGTTGAGCATTGCTTACAGTGTCCTACACCAGGAACTTTGTCCTTCCCCCCGCTAGTGACTATACTATTAGTGTGGACACTAGGGAATGGTGTTAAAAGATTAAAATTCTAAAGCCAGGTGCGGTCGCACACACCTGTAATCCCAGCGGCTCAGGAGGCAGAGGTAGGAGGATCGCAAGTTCGAGACCAGAGACAGTCTGCATAACTTAGTGAGACCCTGTCTCAAAAAAACTAAAAAATGGGCTGAGGGTGCAGCTCAGTGGTCCAGCACCTGCAGAGCATGCAAGCGTGTGGCCCTGGGCTCAACCCCCAATACCACACACAAAAAAAAGATTAAAATTCTATAAGCACTCAAGTCTTACCTTGAAGGCATTCTTTTTTATAGGTGGAAAACAAAATGAGAAAGATAGAGATATAAATGGGTGAACAGACTCAGAGAAACCTATGCTTTTCTCAGGGTCCCATGGTGCCCAAGTCTCTTAACTCTCCTCCCTTACCCCAATCAGAGCTACCATACAATGACTACTTTGAATACTTTGGACCAGATTTCAAGCTTCACATCAGTCCTTCCAATATGACTAACCAGAACACTAATGAGTATCTGGAGAAGATCAAGTGAGTATAGTCCTAGTCACCCCTTGAATGAACATTCTAGGCTCTGGCCTGTCTCTAGTCAGAGCCCAACCCCGCTCTCTCCCACTGGCCACAGACAGCGGCTCTTTGAGAACCTGAGAATGCTGCCCCATGCACCTGGTGTCCAAATGCAGGCAATCCCTGAGGATGCCATCCCAGAGGAGAGTGCTGATGAAGATGAAGAAGACCCTGACAAGCGCATCTCAAGTAAGACCCAGACCCCAGACCTTTGCCTTCCCAATCAATAGGCAGCTCTGACTTCCCTCTGCTGTTCCTGGCTCCTCATTCCCTTCCACCTACCCACCTGTTGAGAAACCTAAGTTTAAAGTTCCAGTGCCTATAGAAACAGGTTAGGGAGTCCAATTTCTACCTACCTGCTTCTTGGTCCCTTTTCCTAGTAAAAATACCTATGTATCTATCTGTCTATCTATTTGCAGTAATAAGAATTGAAACCAGGTCCTTCCCACTTTATCTATCACTGAGTTATACTCCCAGTCCTCATGGTGTCTCCTGAAGGACACAGTGGGAAGCACTGGGCATAGATCCTGAAATAAGCAGTACCCTGCTGTCTCACCTATATTTTCCATTCACTGCTTCCTAGTCTGCTCCTCTGACAAACGAATTGCCTGTGAAGAAGAATTCTCCGACTCAGATGAGGAGGGAGAGGGTGGCCGCAAGAACTCTTCCAATTTCAAAAAAGCTAAGAGAGTTAAAACAGAGGATGAAAAAGAAAAAGACCCAGAAGAGAAGAAAGGTGGGTTTGGATTGGGCCAAAACTTGTCTCTAGAGCTCCATGGGCAGGAAGAGGATGAATCTATGTTGGGCGCTACAAGAGTGTATTGACCCAGGCCCTGCCGGCTCCCGTGGAGCTGTAACTCAGCTCCTTGAAACTTTCAGTGGCTCCAGAAGTGGCAGGACCCACAAAACAGTACACTGTTCATCATCTCTACTGGCTGATTGAGCCTGGCTCTCACATACCACCCAACCCCTTTTCCCAGCACTTCACCCATTTCCCAGGGGGCTGCCTCCGCCCACTGTGTTCTGGCTATAGCAGGCTGGGAAACCGGTCCAACCTGTTTGGTTTCAGTAAGGCTCCCTGGGATGAGGACCTGGGATGGGCTTTTCTTCCTTTTCTGTGTCTGGTGAGCTGTGGTGTTGGGGAAGGGGTTTCTGGGTAAATGAAGATACCTTGGGTCTTTCCAGAAGGGCTGCCCTCAGCCACTCTGCATTCTTATGTTCTAGAAGTCACAGAAGAGGAGAAAACCAAGGAGGAGAAGCCAGAAGCCAAAGGGTGAGGAAGCAGCTGTCAGCCATCTCCTTGGCATTGGAGCATCACCCACTTTGTCCCACCACCCTGAGAAGGAAGGCGCAGGGACAGCTGGTCCTGCTTACAAAGGCCTCTTTCAGAGACTACTCTGTTTGCCTCTGCAGTTCTAGGCAGAGCTAGGAAGCCCCAGCCTCCAGCAGTCACCTGGGCAGCCAGGGTCCTATGGAAGTCATTGTACCCGCACTTTTTGCCTCAAGGCCTCTGGGGTAGGTTATCTCATGCCAGTCTCTGTTTTCTTCACAGGGTCAAAGAAGAGGTCAAGTTGGCCTGAGCAGACCCCTCCAGCTCTGGCTTCCTGCCACGTTCCTCACCTTTCACCCCAAACCCCTCAGATTTTATATTTTCTATTTCTGTGTATTTATATAAAAATATATTAAATATAAGTATCTCCAGGGACGAGATAGGAACCAGAGCCCTGAGCCCAGGGCAGCATTGCTGGGGGAGCTCTTCCAGCAGCTGCCTTGCCCTCATCTCTCCCCAAGTCTTAGTTCTGAACCATAAAGGGTATGGGTGTGGGTGGAAGGGATGCAGCCATAAGACAAAATCCTGAAATGCCAAGTGCCTGCTTAGTAGCTTTGGAAAGGTGCCTGTATTAAGCATTCTAGAAGGGGTGGCTAGGTCTTTAGGGACCCCCTGTTCTTTTCAGGCTAAGATAACATCAGCCATTTTTCGACTGGTTCTATTCTTTCATACTTTCCTACTGGCCTCAGGTGAGCTAAGATACACTGCCCTTTCTTCTCCCAGTTCTGCAGGTGGAGGTTGGTAGTCTAGCTTCCTTTTTGGGATACTACTATCATTTTTGTGAGACTCTTTGTAATAAAATGGTACATTTCTATAAACTCCTGAGTTTGTTTCTAACAGTGTCCTTGGAATGATTTCAACTCTACTTCCCTGCCCTTTCAATGTCCCTTCTAGACAATTCCCAACACAGAAACCCCCATGAACTTACCTGTCTTCTTAACCCCTTTCTTGAGGTTTCCACCAGTCTTCTCACCCTAGCCCCAGAAGACCACTCATTAAAGCACCACTAAAGGGACAACATTTATTCCTTTTCCAAATGTTACAGTAAAACCAGGTGGAAGAGAATGGTTTTAGCAATTAGAAAAAAAAAGTACAAATCTGGGTTTGGCCATTAAAAGTTATTTACAATAATGGGAGAAAAAAAGACAACAAGAAGTTGTTTCACATTACAGACCTCCCTCCCACCCCAAAGCCTAATACTTGCTTACCAAGTCAAAAAAGAGACACAGTTGATTCACAAGTTGGAGGTTTGAACTTGAGTAAGACATTTATAAAAACCTAGACAGGGGCAGTGTCCTCCCCAGCCCAGGTGCCACTAGGCACAGCACAAGACTAAAAACAGGGGGAAGGCTGGACACTCAGGGTTTGGGAGTATAAGCACCCCACTTCTGGCTCAGGGATTTGGGAAGTAGGATAAACGAAACCTACTTGGAAAAGAATTCGAGAAAACCAGCAAATGCCTTCTGCAGGGGTAGAGACAGGGAAGGAGGTAGGGCCAGGAAAAGGAGCATTTCACATCACTAACCTAACTTGGGAAACTGTAAGGGACCATCTTCAACCGGCCTTAAGAGGAGGACCAGATGGCTGATGGGAGAATCCACAGGAAGAAGAGGAGAGGGATCGTGGCTGGGAGGGGGCAGCAAGCCCCTTCCTTTCTGGGCATAGGAAGGCAGCCAGGGCACCAGGTCCAGGCAGTGACCTCACAAGGACAGCACAGTTTTTGCAGCTTAGAGATCACCCACCTGCCCCCACCCAGCTACTCATTCTGCTCAGCGCTGGCGGAGGCAGGGCCATTCTCTGGCCCCAAGGGAGTGGACAGCTCTGCAGCCTGGGGCCCTGCCTCTTCTTCTGCATCTCCTCCCTTGGAGGCAGCACTAGCCTCTGCCCCCTTGGCCTGGGGCTCCTGGCTCTCAGGAGTGGCAACAGCCTTCCCTTCCTGGGCAATGCCCTCCTCGCTGCAGGCACCGAGCTCCCCCTGCTCCTGCTCTTCCTCTGTGGGTGAAGAGGCAGAGGAATCACCCCCACCCTCCTTTCGATTTCTCTTGAAGGACAGGCCGCTCAATTTGAAAGGCTTCTTGAAAGAGAATTTCTTCTTCTTCTTGGGGGTCTCCTTGGGGGGCGCCTCCCCCTTGGCCTCAGCGCCCTGGCTAGGGGGTGCTGGCTCGATGGCATCGCCAGTGGCCCCAGCTGCCTCATCTGTTCCGTTCACAGGGGGCGACTCCCCTTCACCCTTGGGGGATAAGTCTCCATTGCTTTTCACGTGGCCATTCTCCTGCAAGGCAGAGGAGACAGCGGTGAGGGCCGGGGCTCCTCTCCCCCTCCCCCAGCCCTCTTCTGGCTCCTTCCAGGCAATGGGGTCCTCCACTTGTGTCGGATGCAACCGGAAAGTCCGCCTTTAGCCTCATCTCACACCCGAGATCTGGTCAAACGTTGCCCATCGCCCCTCACAAGCGCGCTGGGACAGTCGTGGAGGCCGCGGCCGGCAGGAGGCGCTGGGGGACTGGGGGCCCCCACCCCCCTCCCCCGGGGCGCGCTCTCTATTCCGCGCGGAGCCGCTCCGGGCCACGGATCCCGGGCAGTCAGATGAGCCAAGCCAAGCGATATTGGGCGGGAAGCCGCCCCGGGGCGCTCGCTCTCTGTACCTAGACGGCCTATTTTCCCAGCCTCCTGCTTTGTGTAAACGGCCCCCACCCACCCCAGGCTCTCCCCACATCTCGGCTTCCCCCTTCAAAAAAAGATCGCAGGACACCGAGGTCAGGGCTGCGGGTGGAATGCCCTCCCCACCGAACACCCGCCCCGTGGCCCCTGGGCGCCCCTTTGGCGAGGCCCAGCAGCGCCTTTGTTCCCCGCGAAGCACTTGGAGCGGCCGGGGTGCAGAGCTGGAGGCCGGGACCACGAACAAAGAAGGCGGCCGGGCCCGGCCGGCGCCCCCTCCCCGCCCCTCCCCTTGCTTCGCCCGCGGGGGCTGCGGCGCCGAGAACAAAGGGACCGGGCGGGGGAGGGGGCGCCGCGTGTCCCGGGCCGGACAAAGCGCGCGGCCCGGGCCCAGGGCCCTGAAGGGGGCGAGGCGCGAGAGGAGGGGGCCGGGGCCCGCCATGCCGAGTGCACCCACCTGTCCGTTGGCCTTCGTAGGGGAAGCGCCTGCTGCCTCCTCGGCGGTCACGTCGCCCCGGGGAGCCTTGGAGCTCTGGCTGCCCATGATGGGGGGGTCTGCTGGGGGGCGCGGGGAGCCGCCCCGGGCTCGCGCCGCAGGGGGTAGTTCGGCGGGTTCGGCCCTGCGGGCTGAGGGGTGGGGCTGGCGCCTGAGGGGGAGGGGTGTCGGGGGGAAACCGAGCTGCACCCCCGCTTTACAGCCGACCCGCTAGCTGCGCCCACCACCGCCGCGCTCCGCGCCAGAATGCCGCCCGCCGCCCGCCGAGCCGCCTATATATATGCGCCTAGGGTTTGGGGCGGGGCCGGACATTTAAATGAGCGCCCAATCGAGGGGCGGAGGCGGGGTCGGGTCGTGGGCCCTATTTGCGCAGTGGGCGACGCTGGCGGTCTAGTCCCCCCATCCCACTCCACCACCAGGGCCAAGTAGGATCCCGCCTGGGAAGGAGAGGCGCGGGTCCTCCAGCAAGCTGGACAGGGGAGGGGGCTGGTTCTCGAGGAAAGGAGACCAAGCAGTCATTTCCTGCCCTCACCGCCTCCTCCCAGAGTGGGCGCCCCCGCACCCTGGAGTAGCCCCATTGCCCTGGTCTTGTATTGGCAGCACTTAGGAGCCTCCCCTTGAACTCTCAGAGGGGCTTACATGTCCAAACTCGTCAGACCACTGGTCTTGAGCTATGCTCCAGAAAATGTGGCTAGTGCAGTCTCAAGGCCCCGAGCTGGGTTCGGCGCCCCCTCTGGCCAGAGGTCACATCCTTGCCTGCTATAAGGAGTGGGGGGTGGGGGGACATCTAAGTAGCGGGGTCACGCTGGTTAGACTGGTGAGGTCCATCCGTCATTCCTCCTCTCAGCCCTTTGGTGGCCCTGAGCTGGAAAAGAGGGATTCATCTTCAGCCCTTCCTGCCCTTAGCCTGGACCCATTACAAAGTCCATCTGGGGATTCTGTGACCTTGACAGTCATCTTCATCATCCCTTGAAAGTGGGGGGGTCTGAGTCTCAGAGATGTTGACATTACCTGTCTAACTTGAGTTTGGTGTCCTCCCTCCCAGATCTGCTTCCCTACATCAGGGCTCCCCCATTCAGGCAACAGAACCCCACCGAAGACTCAACACTCCAGTTGCTGAAGGGGAGGGATGGGATGCCACCGAGGGTCCTTTTACATCTGCAACAGCCCCTTGGGGACAACCCCCAAGGCTGTCCAGACCAGCCTCCCACCCTGCCCACGAGTGGGGAGCTGGGCACAGGGGCAACGTAGGGGTGGCTGGAGACCTTTGTCTTCTTCCACTTCTTCCCCTGGTCTGGATAGGCCAGTGGGAACCCTACAGCCCCCGCTGGCCCCGGATGTGTGTGTCCGGGTGTGTTTGGCTGCCTGCCCTCATCCCCCAGGAGGAAAAGGGTAGGGGCTGGAGGAAGCCAAGTGTTGCAAAAGCAAGGCTGTGTCCCAAACAGCTCAGTACATCACTCCCTCCCACAGGTAGGGCCTCCTGGGAGGCCAGAGGCTGTGAGGTGTGGAGACACCCCAGGGCCTAAGAAATTGGGAACTCCCCACAGATCAGGCCACAGAAGGGAGGGCAGGGCTGAAGTGGCTTCTACATTCTGTGCTTACTCCTGTATCCTTCATCCCCACCTGCACTCTGAGACTACAGGACACTCTCAGCTTCATTATTATCGTCCCTGTATGCCATTTTACAGACCTGGACACCAGGTTCAGAATTGGAAAGTGGCATGCCCGAAGTCACACAGCAGCAATCAGTAGCTAAGGGTGAGAAAGGAGTTGGAGAGATTTGAGCTGCAAGTTATAAGGAACCCCTTGGAAGAATTTCTGTTGAGCTCTGGGGATGCCTGGTGAGAGTAGGAGGCAGAAAGAACTAGTATGGGGACAGGGAGATCACCATACCCCCACTGTAGCTTCCTGACAGTAAGTGACTCCTCCACCCGCTACTGCTGAGGAAGGGACATCGCGACCTGCTCTCTGTCTCAGCCACAATAGGGAACCCACAATGCTGCCAGGCGCTGCCTGCACTGGCTGGCAGGGCTCAGATGGAGGGTGTGTGAGTACTGGAGGGGTTAGGATCAGAGGTTAAGAGCACATCTCAAGGCTCTGGATCTCCAGGCGCTGCCTGGCAGAGATGAGAGACAAATCTCCTAGGGGATCCTAGGAGGGAGGAGCTTTGGGGCTAAAAGACCCCTAGTGCCCAGACTCCCAAAGGGAGCCTGGTCCACAGGAAACATCCAGACATCCCAGGAGGATGAGGAGGGGCACTTGGGAGTCCAATCCCTCAGCAAATCCAGGTGCCAGCAGAATCTGACTTCTGGAAGAGGGAAGAAGCAGCTTAGGATGCTTGAGACGGGGTGTACAGCAGCCCCCACGGCCTCGTGTCCACCCTGTGGCTCCTTCCTCCCCAGCTGCTGCCAACTCAAACAATGTGCCCATTATTCTGCGTCTCCGGGAGCCTGTGTACAACTGTGTGTGTCTCTTTTTCTCTGTGTGTGACTGTATTGCTCTGAATCTGTGTGTGAGACTTTGTGACTGTGTAGATGTGTGTGCGTGTGACCAGGTGTATATGCTTGTGGTTGTGAGTCTGCATCTTTGTTTGGCTCTGTGTATTCAGGGGTGAGAGAGAGCCTTGATGACACCTGGTGACTCTCTGAGACTTTCTGGGTGTGTGCCTGTTCTTCCTTGAGACTGTTGGTGACTGCATCTGACTACGATTGGTGAGGTGTGTGACTGAGTGTGTGTGGTTGGGTGAGAGAGTATCTATGAGCGTGGGGATGGGAGAGTGTCCCCATGGGGGGCTGTGTGCCTCAGGGGATCGTAAAGCTGTAGTGGTCAGAATCGCTGGGGTGTGGGCCTTTGCCAAGACAGAGTGACACGGAAAGGAGGAATGGGAAGGACAGGGTGACTGGGATGGACAGAGAAAAGGAAGCCGCAGGGACCAGAGCCCCATGTTCACACAACCCCCATCTGCCCCAGTTCTGGTAAGGGCCTAGACCTTGGCCCTGGGGAATGAACTTCCTGGCAGAAACCTGGGGCCTCTGCAGAGATACAGGGCAGGGCTGAGAGGGGGAGGAGGACAGAGGAGAGCATTACCCCTAAAGGAAAGGGTGCTGGGAGGCTCCGAGGCCCTGAGGGCCCAGCAGCAGGGGTCAGATTAGATACCAAGTGAGGGGCAGGTGGGCAACATC
Organism: Pedetes capensis; assembly: GCA_007922755.1. Taxonomy (NCBI): domain Eukaryota; kingdom Metazoa; phylum Chordata; class Mammalia; order Rodentia; family Pedetidae; genus Pedetes; species Pedetes capensis. The sequence continues at coordinate 175,647 of VMDO01001276.1, forward strand.
CAGTCCAAGATAGAGGGATGGGCTTCCTAGTGGAGGGACCTGAGTAGGTAAAGGCCTCAGGACAGGAAGAAAATGAGAGTATGGCTCTGCTCCACTGAAGGCGGTAGGGAATGTGACTGCTTCAGGTCCTCATCTCCTCCTGGGGGCAGCAGCTCTACCTGGAGACCTCAGATCTGGCCTGGGTCAGCCTCCTCCTGCTCTGGCTCCATAAGTTGCCCTCTCTCTTCTTTGGCCTCAGTTTGTCCATCCGGAGAGTGAGAGGATAGGCCCCTGAGTCACAGTCACAAAGACTTACTGAAGCCCCTCCTGCTGCAGCTAGAGAGAGTGAGAGGTGAGTCATGCAGGATGCCTGCCTGCCCTCAGGGGTTTCCACCTGGTGGAAGAAACAGGCAACGCCTTAAGGGGAGAAAGAGCCAGACACAGGGCTAGATGAGGGGACTGGGGGCTGCATGGAGGAGAGGGCCCGTCAAGAAAAAGCCTAGAGCAGGACACAGTGGGATACAGGCACGGTTCATGTGCAGGTAGGGGTGGAGAGAGAGGCCTCCTTTGCAGCAAGTCTTGGGAGATGGGATTCTAGGATTCTGACTGGCTGCGTGGGGACATTGGAGTGCTGCTGCTGCTGCCTGCTTTTCTGTTTGGGGCAACAACCAGTAAAGCAGATATTGACTGAGGCAGGGCCTTGGAGGGAAGAAGAGATGGGGGTGTTGCTGAATCTTGCCTTGCTGAGTTGGAGGGGCCCAGGGAATGCTCTGGGGGACATCAGGAGGCAGGCTGAAGTCAATATGCACATACAGGCACACATTTCCTGAGCAGAGAGGCAGCAGAGGTTTTAAGGCAGGACCGACCCCAGGAAATCTGGGCCTCTGGTTGCTGCCAGTAAGAGGGTGATGGCAGCCAAGCTAGGCATGAGGTCACCCAGGAAGTACCTGGGCAGTGAGCGCACTGCCTGGGTGGAGCAGGCAGCGGTGTGGGAGGGCCCAGGACAAAGCCAGCAGATTCTTCCTGGGGACAGGAAGAACCCTGGAGTGCAGAATCCTGGAGATCCCCAAGCCCAGGGGAGATTTGTAGAAAGGCAGGAAGGAGTGACAGCGATAATGCTGGTGGCTGCTAGTGTTGGCCAAGTGCTTACTGTATACCAAGGCTGTGTGACTATTCTGTGAACATTACCACAGGGCCAGGTGAGATTTGCACCATCAAGGGCCCCATTAGCAGAGAAAGCTGCAGCCCAGAGAGGGTGGGCAGATGGTCACACAATGAGAAAAGGCCAGGACCAGCAGAAAGTGGTTTTCAGGAGCTTGGAGAGCCTGGAGGTGTTTGACTCAGTGAGAGGCCCCTGGGAGGCGCTTCAGGCGGAGAGGAGGGGTCAGGTGTCAACAAAGAGCTGTGAGGCAAGGAGTGGCAAGGCAGCCACAGCCAAGCCCCCACCCACCCGCCCAGGGCTTGACTTCTAGAACCAGGGCTTTTCCCATGGCCCCGGGGTTGCTGAGTTCTGGCTTGGTTATCAGCAGGACCCAGGTGTCGCCTCTCTGCCCATTATAGGCCTTGAACCCTGGGCCACTTCAAGGGCCCTTCACAGGGACCCACCATCCAACAATAACCAAATCATGAGGACAGGACTTTGGACATTTTCCTTTCAGAATTTTACATCACCCAGAACTTTTGTTTCTTCCTTTCCCTGAGTATGCAGAGGGGGCTGAGAGGAGAAGGCTGCATAACTCCAGGTGGGGCCCAGTGACCACCCAGCAGAGCTGACTCTCTGGAGCTTGGTTGCCCCAATGGCAAAGAAGCCTTCACTCCAAGCTTCCCTGCTTACCTCCCCAGGCTGGGTGAGGTCACCAGAAATTTAACCCAGTTTATCTGGGCTGCCCTGAGCCTATCCTGCCCACTTTCTCCTCACCGCTTCCTTTTTTTTTTTTTTTTTTTTTCCGGTACTGGGGGTTGAACCCAGGGCCTCGCGCCTGCATGCTCTGCAAGTGCTGGACCACTGAGCTGCACTGAGACGACTGAGACAGGGTCTCGCTAAGTTACGCAGACTGCCTCTGGTCTCGAACTTGCGATCCTCTCGCCTCCACCTCCCGAGCCGCTCGGATTACAGGTGTGCGCCACCATGCCCGGCCCCCTCCTCACCCCTTCCTAACTTTCAGTTTCTTTTCAGCTCCTGGGTGAGTTTGAGGAAGAAAAGACCAAATAGTAAAATGTGGATTGATTACAACTTTCCAGCCAAAATCCCCAAAGAGAGGAACTCCCCTTAAAAAAGAAAACTGAAACTCCCAGTCCAGTCCAATCCTGCCCCTTCCTTTGCAAGCTCCAACCCAGCCTCACCCCTTCGCCTCTCCGATCCAGTAGATCTGGGCCACTTGACTGCTACCTTCCAGCTTTGTGACTCTGGACAAGTCCCTTACCCTAGAAGCTTCGCCCTGCCTGCTCCATAAAATGAAGACACTGGGAGCCACGCAGGCTGCTATGAGGGTTCAGTGAGGCATTGTGTTGGGGCAGTTGTAGTGGTGAAGAACTACCTCCAGCATCACGTGGCTTTCCGCCCTCTCTGAATCTCAGGATCCTCATCTATAAAATGGGAATGATCATAGTGTCCATTCTCTAGGGTCACTGTGAGATAAACAAGTTAATGTCGTCAAGGAATGCCCTTAAAGCCAAGCACCTGAGGCACAGAGCACTCTAGGCCTTCAGGACTCCTGGGAGCTAGTATGTGAAATTCTGGTGCAAGGACCTAACAGAGGACAGATGTGCTGTTCAATGTACACCATTCCCTTCTCTGCTCCTCCCCCTGCCTGCCCTGGGGTGGGGGGAGCAGGTGGGAAGCTTAGATGGCCCTGAGATGCTCCTGTGGCCCTCCATACCTTTTTTCCAGGCCAGGTGGTGGAGCGAGTGACCTCCCCGAATTTTTCAGGAAGAATTTATCTGGTTTCAGTCAATTCCTTAAATGCCATGGAAATAGATCTTTCCTCCAGAACCCTGAGGATTCTCTCCCTCTCCTCTTGCACCCCCAAAATGTCCCACTGGGATCTCTTTACAGTGATGCTTCCCAGTGAGACATGCTCCAGGGCCCTCCTCAATGCATGCTTCACCCACTTGTCCCCTCCCAGCTGGTTCTTAAATTTCCCTTCCCACCTGCCTGTTCAGGGGGCCCTCATAGCCTTGGTGTCCCTTCCCAATGACCTTGTTTGTAGGTGGTGCCTCAGAGAAGACCAAGCCCCTAGCCCCATTTCCCTCTTCCTTCTTTAGCCCACTGAGCTTTAACTTGACTAGCTTTTCAGTTCCCCAGAGCACTGAGCTTCCTCCATGCAGGGCCTTGGAACCTGCCATTCCCTGTTCCTAGAACGCCTCTTACCTGTTGACTTTTGACTCTTTGTTTGATACCCTAATCAAACCCCTCCTGCCTGAGGAGCTTTCTCCTTTCCCCAGGAGGAAGGAATGACTCTTCCCAGGCTACACCCCAGGCCTCAGGGCTTAGGGCTCCTATGCAGCACTCTTCATACTGTATCTACTCAGTGGCCCAAGCTGCGAACCTAGGGTGATACAAGACACTGCCCATCCATCAGTCGCCTAGTCCCTACCACCATGACCACTGCCCTGAGGAAGACTCTTCTTTCACCTGAGCTAGGCAAGGTCATCTTGTCGCTGGTCTCTCTGCCACAAGTCCTGCTCCTCTAGCTGTTCTCCACTTTCTCGTGGTCACTTTCCATTTATCTTACTTATTGTGTCGTGTGGGGGATCAAACCCAGGGCTTTGTGCACACACTACGCAAGTGCTCTGCCACTGAGATACTCCTCACCCTCCTGAGCTCACCCCCAAGCCAATATATATTGAAGCATGAAGCAAATGAGTAAAGGAATAGATGAAGGGGTGAAAGAAACATGAAATCAAATATGCTCCCCTTGGCTTCCACAGCCCCTCGCTGCTCTCAGAATCACATCTGTGTCTTGCATTTAAGGTCTTTCCTATCTGGTCCCCACTGCAAGCTCTGGCTTCCAGCCGGCTATGCCTCACCCTCCTTCCTGCCTCGGTGCAAGGAGCCCCCTCTGTCTGGTTGTCCTCCCTCCCTGGGGTGCAGCAGAGAAAGGAGCCAGGCTTGGTGCAGCAATCCAGGCCAGAGACGATGGGGCTCGAAGGAAGGCTCCTGGGACAGGCAGCCAGTGCTCTCTGAGCACCTTTGGGATGTCATTAGGATCTGGGGCTCTGCGGAGAAATCAGTGTTGGAGAGAGAAAAAGATCTCTGTCTCTGTCTCTGTCCCTCTGCCCTCTCTTCTCCTCCAGGTGAATCTGTGAAAGAGTTTATATGCTGATGACTAAAATCTCTATCTCCAGGCCAGACCTCTGTCCAGAACTTCAGTTGCCCTTGAAGGTCATCCCGGATGTCCCACGGGGACCTATTGTTGTTAGGTACTGTTTAGTCGGTATCCTACTCATAGTCACCCTGCTTACAACAGGCAAAAACACTATTGTCAGTGCTTCTTTGCTGTTCATAGGGTTTTCAATGGTGGATTATTTTTGGGGAGTGGGTTGCTAGGTCCGTCTCCCAAGCCTACAGCCCCTGGTGTTCCCAGGCAGTCTCCCATGCAAGTACTAACCAGGCCCGACCCTGCTTAGTTTCAGAGATCTGATGGGATGGGATGCCACAGGGCATTGGGGTGACCATTTCAGCCTGAAACCCACCAATCCTCCGGGTCCACCTATGCACTGCCTGCTGCCCGTCAAGATCCAGTTCAAGGGACCCTCCTGGAAGTCTTTTCTGACCTGCCAGATAACCCACTATGGCCCCAAACAAATGCTGCCACTCTCCCAAAACCATTTACTCAGCTGACATGTGTCTCTGCCTTTCTTCCTGTGGCTCAGGAAGAGCCCTGAGAGTAGGAACTGGTCTCCAGCCTCTCCCTCTGGGGGTTCACAGCTAGGCCAGGTGTGGTGGGAGGGCCAAGGGGTGATGGCAGCCCTGGGGTTCAGTCAACTCAGTGTGTACTAATAGGAAGAACTGAGATCATCCCCCCAACAAAGTGAGATAACCTGAGAGAGACAGAAGCTGTTTTATTTGGGCCATGAAGGGCAGAAACTCAGAGGACTCAGGAGGGAGAGAAAAGGTGAATAATCTTCATCCATAGAGAGAGGATAGTGGATTGTGCAGAGCACCCAGGCCACTTTCTTGCTCATCCTTGGCTTGGCACAAGTCTGCCCTGGAATCACCATGCAAAAAGCCTGAAGCCTGTGTCCCCAAGTCCCTGGAAAAGAGACATGTGTGATGTTCTTTTTGAATCCTGGGGCACTGAGAATATGGCTGAGCATGCCAGGTGACCACAGTTCAAGTCTCGCCCTGACATGAATTAGCTGGTGTGTTATGACAAGTCACTGAAAGGTTGAGCCTCAGTCTCCTTACCTGAGGACAATGCAAATATGATGGTAACCAGTTCACAGGGTGTGATGAAGCTTAAACGCGTGCAAAGCTTTACGGTAGGACCTGGCAGAGAGCAAGTGTGCCATAAATATTAGCTGTTATTATTATTTCATCAAGACACCTGTGTTCTGGTCCCAGTTCTGCCACTGTTTTATTCCTTACCCTGCCTGAGTTTCCATCCATAGAGTGTGGAAGGATGAAATGAGATAATGGGGGCAATAGAAGCTTCTGATGTGCGTGATTATCTCTGTCCTCCATGGGGCTGCAAGAGGTTGTCATCCCCCCTCTCTCAGGTCTTTATTGGGCTCTCTGCTGGGCCAGGGCCTGCTGCTGCTGCAGGGCCAGCCCCTCCCCTCCTCTCTGCCCATAAGGCAGAATGAGAGGAAAGGGTTGGGGTTGCCTCAGCAGGGACTATGGTTAGACAGGACGAAGGACTTCCTTCCGGCCTACAGGATGCTGCCCTGGGAAGGAGCCAAAGGTCGTGGGACTGATGCTGCTGGGGGAGGGGTGGCTTCCAGGGGAATGGCCAGGTCTGGCTGGTTAGGCCAGAGTTGGCTGGTGTAATGAATCATCTCTGCAGTTACCCTGGGGACCCTGGGAGGGCCCTGTTAAAACCCGCTCCAGGTGTCCTGAGATCACAGAGACCACAAACAGGACGGAATTACAGCAACATGGATTTCCCAGCACAAAGCCAGAGGCAAGGGGTCACCAGCCAGATCCACATAGTTCTCTCTACCCAGAACACTTCCCAGGGGCTGGAATGGCTGAGCCCTCAGCCTTCAAACCTAGTTTATGACTTTCTTCCTCGGATAGGACCTCCTAACCAATCCACACACTTGTTCAACATTACTGAGCCCCACTATGTATCAGGGCCTGTCTAGACCCACGAGCAAGACAGAGTCCAGGACTATCCCATCTGAGGTAGCACCTGGCCCACCTCCGTTCTTCTCCAACACGACACACTGTTTATCTGTGACCCTTTTGTGTGGCCTGTATCTCCATCGACGTGTAAGCTCCAGAAGGGCAGGGACCTTGACTGCTTCACAAATGTGAACCCAGTGATTAATTCAGCGTATACACCAGGAACAATCCCCAAAAGAGGCCTGTAATAAATATTTGTTGAATAAATAAATGCACAGAGATCAGAGATAGGGCACACAGAGAAACAGAGCGCTGCTCAAAGGTGGACAGAGACTCTAGAGATGCACAAAAGATGTGAAGAACACACAGACACACACAGGACGATCAGTGCCACAGTGCCTTTCAAGCTGACCTGGAGGTGGTGTTCTCTCTGGTCATTCACCTTGGCCAATAGGCCGTGGATTGGAATCATTCTTGCTCCGAGGCCGACCCAATTGGTCCCTAAACTCCTTGTATGGGGCACAGAGCTGGCATTGTTTGGGACTCTACTTTTTTTTTTTTGAGACAGGGTCTTGCTAAATTACACAGACTGCCTGTGGTCTGGAACTTGAGATCCTCCTGCCTCGGCCTCCCCAGCCGCTGGGATTACAGGTTTTATAACATTGTTATGTTTGGAACGCTGATCAATCTAAATTTTACTCTTATGTATGGGCTTTTTTTTTTTTTTTTCAGTACTGGGGTTGAACCAGGGCCTCATTCCTGCATGCTTTGCAAGTGCTGGACTACTGAGCTGCGTCCCGGCCCATTCTTTTTACTTTTTGAGACAGGGTCTCGCTAAATTACGCAGACTACCTCTGGTCTCGAACTTGCAATCCTCCTGCCTCTGCCTCCCAAACCGCTGGGTGGGACTCTACTTTTTTGAGCCCCTTCTGATGAATAGAAATTTTAGTCTAACCATATCTGTCAATTTTATATATTCGTGGTGGTCCGAAAAGGGAAGGGAATAATAACCCCGCAGGGTCCCACGTCCCTCCCACGGGGCTCCATCTACTGCAACACAACCCCTTGGGGGTCTGGAGTGCCAAAGCTTCTGCCGTGGGACTTCGCTTTCTGCCCCGCCTTTCCCCACACCCCCAGCTACGTCCCACCTCATGACCCGCCCCTCACAGAGGCCCCGCCCACCAGCCGCGCCCCCTTCATGGCCACGCCCCTCACCGGTTCTCCGGGTCGCAAGGGAACTAGGTGTCTCTTCCTCTTACCCAGGAACTGGTAGTTAATGTTTGGCCACCGGTGCTTCCACCTGGAGGGCGGGAGCATTGGACAGGCAAAGTGGGGGCGAGGCTCCCCTGCGTCCAGCTCTACGCCCCTTCCTCCCTTCCCCGCCCCTTTCCTGGCTCCTAGGCCGCCGGGTCCTCAGACCTCAGGCCTCGCCCCGCCCTCCCCAGGGATCCGCCCCTTCCCGGGCGCTCACGTGAGGCGTGGGCGGATGCCGTAACAGCAGGGCCAGCGCGTCTACTGTAGGTCCTGCAGGCGGGTGGCACCCGGCACCACCAGCGGTTTGCGCGCCGGCCGACGCCAGGCGGCGCCGGGCGGACGGTGGCGCTGCGGGCTCAGCCAGTAATCGCCTAGGCTTCGGCGGGCTGCGGACTCCGGCATGGCTGGGCCCCGGCAGCCCCAGAAACACAGCTCCTGGTCCAGGCGGTGCGGGGGCGTGGCCCGAGGCCGCCTGCGGGGAAGCCGGCCAGCAGTCACCCCTAGAGGGCTGGAGGAGTTCGCCTAGTGGGATGAGGCTGGGCGTGGGTAGCTGTCACTGTGGTCGGTTCAGGGGGACTTGGAGCAGGCTCTGAGGCTTTCCCCGCCCCTGTCCGAGCCTTCCCAAAGACCTGGGCGCCTTCTTCGCCCAACCTCCAGCCGTCCTGCCTGGCCAGCATTATCCCGCCCGCGCCCTCTCATAGGCCCCCTCACTGGGACAGAAGAAAATTCACCACGAAGTGGGCAGTCTCAGTGAATAGCGTGGTGCCCAGCCTGCGCCCCAGTTTTGGCCTCTTTAATACCTGCCTGGGCGTGGAGGGGGAGGCGTGAAAGCCCATAGTCCACACCCCCCTCCCCGCCGGCTGTTTTTAGCAGGAGGCGTCAGCTGGCAGAGGGGGATGGGACCAGAGCTAATCTCTCCGGGGGACCTAGTCTGTGGTGTGCCCCCAACCAGCCGCTTCAATGGAAGGCGACTAGTCACCATATCTTAAAGTTCCCCAGAGATACGTTCCCCCCAGGGCCAGGGACAGAAATGTAGAGATAGGTAGCGGTAGCCAAAGGGGGCCAAGGGCAGGAAAATCAGCTGCCCAGGGAAAAACCCTTTCCCATCCCACTCAGCGGCCTCCTGTCTCTGTTCCCCCATCCCTGATGGTGTGTTCATGGGAAATCCACACCTCCAAGGGCTCCTGGCTGCAAAGTTCCAAACACATGCAAACACAAGTGTCCAGAAAGAATAGAAAGGCTTCTTTATATCTTTCCTCTGCATCCCCACCCCAAAAAGTTAAAAATCCTTGATCTGGTCTAACGGACTCTTTTGGCCAAAGAAACTGAGGTTCAGAAAGGGGCAGAGAAAAACAAAAGTAAAACCCAAGTTTCTAACAACTCTGCCTGCCCCTATAAAGGGTGAGACATCCCTTCTGTGACATTGTCCTGCTCACAGCATGGGGTTCAGGGCTCCCAGCCCAGGCTGGGCCCTGCCCCCTGACCCCCTGGGGATCCTCAGGAATGTGCTAGCCCAGCTCCATTTACCACACTGCCAGTTTGGGCTATTCCCCCCCCACACACACACACACAAGCTGCTGGGTAGAGTGGGCAGCTGTTTTGGGCAGCTGTTTTGGGCTCCCAGAGCCCCACACTGGCCCTGGCTTGCCCCCCCCCCCCAGTTGTGCAGCCATATTTGGGGATCTGATCTCCTATTTTCTGTCCTTGGGGAATCTCCCTCTCTAATCTCTTCTTTGTTTCTCATCTTCAATCTCTCCCTCCCTAACGGTTGCTTCCCATCAGCAAACAAACAGGCTCTAGTCTTTTCTATCTTTGAAAGAACAGAAAGCCCTCCTTGAGCCTGAGCCCTTCTCCAGCTCCCCTTCCCAGCCAGCATTCTTGAAAGAGCAGTGTGCACACCTTGTTTCCATCTCCTCACCCGGCCCCTGCAATCTGGCTTCATCCTCCACCATTACACAGGAGCAGCTCCTCAAGGTCACCTCTGACCCAGTTGCTAAATCCAAGGGATGCTTCCCAGTCTTTATCTGACTTGACCCCTGCATCTTCCATGCAGTCAGAAACTCCCTCCTGTTTAAGATACTTTTGGGCCCTTGTTTTCAGGACACTCAGCACTCTTGATTTTCTTGCCATCTTGCCAACTGCTGCTTCGTGGCAAGTTCCTTGTTTCTGCCCACTGCCTAATTGTGGTTGCTCTTGAGCCTCATAAGTCTGTGCCAGGAGTCTCATGGGTTCCCATGCCTTCAGCATGTGTCAGAGACACTTGTATGCTTCAGCGCAGCCCTCTATCTCTCACCCCACCCCTGCCTCCTGGAACCCTCTGCTGGATATCCCACCTCACAGCACTCATGCCCTACCCCTGCCCTCTTTCCCATGTTCCCCAGTTTGGCCATTTTCTAGTTGTTAGAAGCAGAAGTCTGGGCTTGGTTCTAGACTCTGCCCTGTCCCTCCTTTTTCATAGTCAAGCAGCTACAAACTCCTAGCCTCTCTTGTTGTTGTTGTTGTTAGGTGCCCTTGAGTCGGTATCCAACTCATAGCGACCCTCACAGGGTTTTCAATGGCTATTTCAGGATTGCCTTGGGAGTGGATTGCCAGGCCCTTCTCCCATTTTTGCGGTGCTGGGAATTGAACTTGGGACCTCAGAGACTGCAGGGCAGCGCTCTACCAACTGAGCTAAATCCCAGCCTAGCCTCTCTAGGACATACCTAATATCCCATTCCTCTCTTCATTTCCACTGCCCACACCTGGTCCAAGGCCCTATCACTTTGCACCTGGGGCTACAACAGCCTCATGAGGGCCTCCTTGCTGCTGCCTTAGATCCTCTACATGATCTGTCCCTACAGGGCTGCCACAGTTGTCCTTCCAAAACATGAATATGTCTTATGTGCCCTTGTACAATCTCTTCAGAGCCACGTTCACACACAGTCCCAGTTCCAGGACATTTCCCACTCCCGTGGCTTGCTTATTCAAGTGTCATCAATTCCTTAGACGAGCTGTTCACACTCCCTAGCCAGGCCAGGTAGCTCTGATAGTCCTTCTTCTCTCAGCACCAGGGTCTTGCCTCTATGGACAAATCCAGCAGTCATTCACTTGTCTACTCTGCAGACCCTCCCATTCTAGGCCTGGGGGATGTTGGGTCACAGCCCTGGCCTTCAGTGAGGCCAGAGACAGGCATTAGCAATATGCTAACAGGGATTAGCAATATGTAGGACAAGCAAGAGCTTTGGAAGGGGATGGAAGCTGGTCAGGAAAGCCTTCCCTGAGAAGTGATAACTGGTGACTTGAAGGGCAAGTGAGGTTCCAAGGGAAGCTATTCCAGACAGAGGGTACATGCGCTTAAAGGTAGGAAGAATGCTTTGTGAGGAGCTGAGTGGTGTCCAGTGTGGCTGGACAAATGCTGTGAAGAAGCCATTGATGAGCTTTAAATAAAAAGGCCACAGGTGAGATTGTGGATTTTTAAAATTTGTTTCATGTGGTGCTGGGGATGGAGCCCAGGGCCTTGTGCATGCTAGGCAAGTGCTCTACTACTGAGCTACATCCCCACTCCTTGTATTTTTTGAGACAAGGTCTCACTGTGTAGACCAGGCTGGCCTCAAACTTGAGATCTTCCTGCCTCTGCCTCCTCTGTGCTGGGATTACAGGCAAGTGCCATGGCACCTGGCTAAATTTTAATTTAATTTAATTTAATTATTTTTTATGTGGTGCTGGGGATTAAATTCAGGACCTTGTGCATGCTAAGCACATATTCTACCTTAAGCTACATCTCCAGCCCATGGGGTTGTGGTCTTTAAAGTAATTCTGGGTGGGAGGAAGCAAGTGAGGAAGGAAGCAGGGAGACAGTTTAGCTTGCTGCTTGAAGAATCCAGATGGCTCATAATGGGGCATCACTCAGGATGGTGGCAATGGAATTGAGGCAGGATGAACCATGCTTGCCTGGACTGGGGGTTGGGGGAAAAGGAGGGAATGGGGATGACTCTGGTCCTCATACCCCAGGGATGGGTAGGGAGGGGGCAGTGTGGACTGGGACATTCATCTCTCTGGGTGTCCAGCCCCTGGTATACCTGGCCTGGGAATGATCTGATGTCTTCTTGTTGTTCCTCATTGATCCTTTTTTCTAGAGAAGCAGGTGGAGGCTCAAGAGGTTGAAAGCTGCAGTGAAGGCCTAGTACGAGACAGGGGGAGGAGAAAAAGGAAGTTGGGTTAGAGCCCAGACGTGATGGGGGTTCAGGGAAAGTGGCATCTGGGGTTTCCTCAGAGCCTGGAAATTCCACTGTCTATGGCTCTGCTCCAAGACCCCAAAACTTGAGATGCTCAAACGCTGGGTCCAGTCTTTAGAAGTCCTGGGACTCTCTCTAGGGGATGTGAATCTATATCTGAAGGGCTACAGACGCCTGACATTTCCAAAGACGGTAAGCTGCTGTCCCCCTGCACTTCCTGTGGGCTGGTTCCAAAGCCTATAACCTGCATGATTCCATGGAACACTCCCCTCGCCCTCAAAAGTTGGCTTATCACCATTGTGCCTATGAGACTTCAAAGGGTCAAGGAACTTGCTCAAATCGACACAGCTAGGGTGAGACAAAGGGAGGATTCTTTTTTTTTTTTTTTTTCATACTTGGGGGTTGAACCCAAGGCCTTGCACATACTTCGCAAATGCTCTTCCCATGAGCTGCAACCACAGCCCATTAAAAACATTTTTTTTAAATTTGATTTTGAGACAGGGTCTCATTAAGTTACACAGGCTGCCTCTGGCCTCAAACATGTGATCCTCCTGCCTCTGCCTACCAAGTTGCTTGGATTACAGATGTGATCTACGGCGCCTGGCTCAGAGTGAGAATTTGCACTGAGATTTGACTGACATCAGAGTCTGTGCTTTTACCTCTTGTGCTATATTAAGCCTGTCCACCCCTTAGTTGACTGGCTCAGTACCAGGAGGAGGCTTTGTGGGGGATTTGCTTGTGGTTGGGGTGGCTGCTCCCCTCATATCAAGCGATGAGAAAGGGTAGTGCTGACGTCAATTGTTGCCATGGTGATATAGCAACCCTTTCCCTGCAGTCTCTATGGAAACCTGGGGGTCCATCTGTACTTCGCCCCCTCCTTCTAAAAGGGGGTCTCTTAGGGAGGGGCCAGCTAATAAGGTTTCTGAGAGAGAAATCAGAGAAGGTAGTGATTTGAACATCCCTTTTTCCTGGATCCCTCCTTGTTGCTCAGGCCCAAATAAAGCTGGGACCTAGAGGTCCTGCACTGGAGTCTGGGAACAGCTTTACCCATGAAGGCAAAGGAGGAAGCTCTGTCTTTCCACATGGAGATTCTTTTGGACCCCCGTCTCCCACCCTAAGTTCTTAAGCTCCTGAGTAGAATTGCTGGGAACTTGGCAGAGCAAGGCAAGAGGGCTTCTGTAGCCTCTGGGAGCAGTATCGTTGGGTGTCTGGCTCTCTGCTCCCTTGAAATCATAGGTTGTAGTAGCAAGAATTTCAGCCTCTTGTGCTCAAGGACTGGTCTTTTTTTATAGGCATCCTCTTATGACAACTCTGCAGAAAGTGTCCTTAGCTCCATTTCCCAGATTTGGAAATAGAGGCTTAGAGAGGCTTAGAAATTTGCCTGGGTTGAACTGTTAGTAAATGGCAGAGGCATGACTTGAACTAGGGCTAGAATTTAGGCCTGCAGCTTTTCCAGGGGGAAAGAAGAAACAGAGATCAGGATGGAAGGAAGAGAAGAGAAAGAGGAGAATGAATGGCCCAGATTGGAGCCTGTCATAGTCCCTCTTGCCTACAGAACAAAGTTCAAACTCCTCAGCCTGGTACTTGAAGGTTTTTTTTGATTCAGTTTCTCCTCTGTTAACCCATATCTGGATCCTCTGCTTTAGGTGTGGGCTCTTGGCACAAGGCTGGGTCCTGGTATGTGTTAGGAAAAACTAAACTTCTTTAACTTGCCCTCCACCTTCCTGCATCTGGGCCTTTACCCACAATACTCCCTTCACCTAGAAAGCCCCTTCCCCTTGTTCATGGACATTTTAGAGCCAACTAGCCCCAGGGTCTGGCCCATTGGCCATGTTTGTGCCTGGAATTTTTGCATCTCTCACAACACAAACATATAGGTAGGAGGTGGTGGCAGTAAATTTTTTTTTTTTAACTTTTTCTTTTCTTCTTAATGAGAAGGTGGATTGAGAAGAGGGTGAAAAAGGAAGTAAGGGAGGTGAGAAGAGAAAAAGGAAGAATGGGAAGGGTTCAGCATTTGGGGACTGCTTGGGAGAGTATTTTGTGTGGAAATCAAGAAGAGTGTTTTATCCAGCTCTTGGGAGGCTGAGGTAGGGCAGGAGGATCAAGCCAGTCTGGACTACATAGTAAAACTTATCTCAGGAAAAAAAAAAAAAAATAGAAAAAGAGAAAGAAAGGAAAAAGAAAAGAAAATCTCTTTTCCATGATCATGGGATCTAAAGTGCTCTATGGATTGTTTCTATTCTGTGTAGGTTGTCCTTGTTAGGTGCCTTCAAGATTGCCACAGAAGTGGATTGCCGAGTCCTTCTCCCATGTTTGGGGTGCTGGGAATCAAACTCATGACCTCAGAGACTGCAGAGTGGCACTTTACCAACTGAGCTAAATCCCAGCCCCATCTGTGTAGGTTAGGAGAGGGGTATTGAATCTGTTGTACTTGGATCTCAGGGGAGTGAGTACTGAACCTATCTTTTGGGTTACATTTTTTTTCCAGTATAAAAATGCTACAGGCTCATTACAGCAGAATTGGAATGGAGAACATTCTATTTAGCTTAAATACTACCACTTTGGGGGAGCCTTCATGTAATGGACCCCTTCTATGGAATGATTTTTTTTTTTTTTTTTGGAACTGGAAGGTGGAATCCAGGGCCTCACCCATGCTAGACAAGTGCTTTACTACTGAGCCGCACTCCCAGTCTCTTTTTAATTTTTTAATTTTGACACAGAGTCTTGCTAAATTGCACAGGCCGCCTCTGGCCTCAAACTCATGATCCCTCTGCCTCCACTTCTCTTGTTGCTGGGATTACGGGCATGTGCCACAGGGATGGGCTATGTGGATGAATTTTAAGGTAGTTAGTCTGAGGAGTGTACTAGCATCACTCCTCATCTGGAGGACCTTGGGCACTTCTCTTAAGGCTCAGTTCCTTCCCCTATAAAAGTGGAAGTTATGAAATCAGTCTTCCTTCCTCCTCTCCTCTCCTTTCCTTTCTTTTCTTTTGAGACAAGGTCCCACTGTGAAGCCCAGGCTGTCCTGGAACTCCCTATTGCTGGCCTTGAACTCACATCTATCCTCCTGCCTCAGCATCATGAGTGCTGGGATTATAGTCATGTGAAACCACACCTGTCGAAATCAATGTTTTTCAAATGACCTCTTCCCCAATCTTCTTGTGATTCCACCAGTCGAAGGAAAAACCAAAGCTCAAAATGAACTGGGCTATCCCTATACCCCTAAGGCAAAGCTAGAGGTCTCCAGGGTCACAGAACAGCAAGAAGCAGAACTTAATTCCAGCTTGGGAAAATTCCATGGGCTTGGTCTGGCCAGTCTTTTTTTCTAACTTGTCTGTCTCTCCATCTTTCTCTCCCTTGCTCCAATCCCAAGCTTCAGTGGGTCGCTGGTGTACAAAATAGTAATGTGAATTTCACTGGTGAACCAAGGACAGGGATAGGAAGATGGACAGAGGGAGGGGAAGTCTGACCATGGGAGAGGTCCTGACCACAGGAAATGGGAGGAGGCCAGGCGCGGTGGCACAGCCTGTAAATCCAGTGACTGAGGAGGCCAGGTAGGAGGATCGAAAGTTTGAGGCCAGAGGCAGGCTGGAACTGCACTTAGGGAGACCCTGTTTAAAAAACAAAAGAAACAACAACAAAGAAAAGAAAATGGGAGAGGGTAGCACTGGGCAAGAGGAAAGTGAACTTGTGAGGCTGGGGCCCCTAGGGCTGGGTCCAAGGAAGGAGGCAGCCCACGGGAAGTAAGATGTTACTGGATGGAACCAAGCAGCTGGAGGGCCCAACCCCATTACAGACATACACAGCCAGCCCGGAGTGGAAAGAACCGTTTATGCTGTGCTTTATTAAAATGTGCATCATTCTTTTATTTTAAAATGTGCATCATTGTCTCGTGCTCGGCGCGTGCGACCGCAGCGTGGTGGCCCGCGTTAGGCCTCCTCTGGCCCGGCTCCCGCGGAGCCGCCGTGCGCAGGCGCACTCAGGTGGCGCGGGCCCGGGGGCTCCCGCCCATGGCCAGGTAGACGTCGATGGGCACGTGCAGCAGCGTCAGACAGTGGCAGCCGGGGCAGCGTCGAAGCGGCCTAGGAAAGCGACGCAGGCCAGGGGCCGCTGGGGTGGGGGCGAACCTGGGTCCTGGGGGTTCTGGAGGCCCTGGGGACGGGGAAGGGTGCAGGGCGGGACCCAGGCTTTGCCCTCGGGAGGGGCCGCGGGGCGGGCACCGCCTCACCTGACTGGGTTGTGCTCGGTAGCTACTGGCTCCGGGTTGTCCTGGGACTCGGGGGCGGCGGCAAGGCCAGGGGAGTCTCCGGCCTCAATGGGGAACCTTCGACCCTGCGGGGGCTCCTGGGCACTCATGTCCAGGCGCCAGGGCGTTCTGCGCGGGGAGTGGCGGTCAGGCCGCTCCCTGGACGCTGGGCGCCCCCTGCCCGCGCCCAACCCCCGGGCCTTGCTCACTTGCCGGAGGCCGAGGGCGGTCCCAGGCTGGAAGCAGCTGCCCGAGCCCTGGCCGCGGGAGGACGCTCCGGTCCAGACGGAGCCGGGCAGGTGTCTGCGGTGCGCCCAGCCCCGGGAGTCGAGGGGGAGGGCTGCATTGTGACCTCACAGAGCCTGTTCCTCCCGCCAGCGAACCCTGCGGCGCCCCTGAACTTGGCGCGGCCCTGAGCCCGGAGCTAGAGGGCTCTGGCCATCGTACCTGGAGAGCGGTTCTGACAGCCCCTCAGGTGCTCGATGGGGACACCTGAGGTCAGGGTGACCAGCCGGGAGGCGGCGTCCACGCACAGGAACCTGGCATCCCAGGACCACGCAGATGCCCTGGCGCCCTCCCCCGCGGGACTGCGAGTCACTGCCTGGCACAATGGCGGCGACGGTGACTTAACCTCTGCTGGGTTTGCTGCTGGTGGTGAGGGCAGACAGGGCCACTGCCCATTTTGGGCAAGGGTCACACAGCATTTACATCACAATTGGGCCGGAGTTTAAAAATGTCTGGCCCTCTCCCTCCCTACCACCCGCGGCTGTGTCCAGACGGAGAATGTTCTAGTGCTGGAGGCGGCTGTGGATGAAGTCCTTGGAGGAAAAAGGAGCAGGCCAAGGGCGATGGTGGAGTAGAGCTGCCTCCCAGAGGCAGCATGAGCTGAGAGGGTGATAGGAAGGAGGAGCTAGACAGCATGGAGGACTTTCTGCTCTCCAATGGGTACGAGCTGGGCAAGACCATTGGGGAAGGGACCTACTCAAAAGTCAAAGAAGCATTTTCAAAAAAACACCAAAGGAAAGTGGCAATTAAAATTATAGACAAGATGGGAGGGCCAGAAGGTGAGCTGGGGCCCCTTTGGAGGAAGGGTGGGTGGGCCAAGGTGGGTGGGTGCTTCCCCCAGTCAGAAAAATACCCTCTTCCCCTTCAGTTGGGAACCAAGGAAAAAAGGAAGCCAGAATATGGCCCTAGGGTAGGTAAATGGGAAACAAAGGGATGCTGGGAGTCCCAGAGCATCACACGTTCCCAAATCCAAGATTAAAGTGACACAAGGTGAAGGGTCCTTGGGCCTTTCCTATTCCAGGAGAGGAACACAGAATGGCAGAGACCACAGCTAGGACTAACAGAGGGCAGGAGCTGGTGCAAAGACAGGTGGCAATGGGAAAGAAGACGACATGGCTCCTGGGAAGAACTATGGGTCAGAAGGCAGGACTGGGAGGATCTGGCTTTCCATCCTGGGGCACATCAGGGCACCTGAGATTTAATGGCTTTCTTCAAAGTCTCCATAGCACCTTGGTATCCATGGTCTCACAGACTGCTTATACTATTCCCTGAGATTATTAGCAGGGAGTAGTTCCTATGTTAATGTATTAATGACAGAAATAATAGAAATATTTTTTGCAATGCTCAGCTGCTAGACACATTTTGAGATTACTAAGGAAGTCAAAGAATGCGACCCCTGACATGGTAGGTAGATAGAGCTGGCAGGCAGATGTCAAGTAGGAGGAGTTAGGCCCTGCTGATCTTGATAGCTCATCTCTCCTCCCCTCGTTTCCTCAGAGTTTATCCAGAGATTCCTGCCTCGGGAGCTCCAGATTGTCCGTACCCTGGACCACAAGAACATCATCCAGGTGTATGAGATGCTGGAGTCTGCCGATGGGAAAATCTACCTGGTGATGGAGCTGGCAGAGGAAGGCGATGTCTTTGACTGCGTGCTGAATGGAGGACCACTACCTGAGAGCCGGGCCAAGGTCCTCTTCCGCCAGATGGTCGAGGCCATCCGCTACTGCCATGGCTGTGGTGTGGCCCACCGGGACCTCAAATGTGAGAATGCCTTGTTGCAGGGCTTCAATCTGAAGCTGACCGATTTTGGCTTTGCCAAGGTGTTGCCCAAATCACGCCGGGAGCTGAGCCAGACCTTCTGTGGCAGCACAGCTTACGCCGCCCCCGAGGTGCTGCAGGGTATTCCTCATGACAGCAAGAAGGGTGACGTCTGGAGCATGGGCGTGGTCCTGTACGTCATGCTCTGCGCCAGCCTACCTTTTGATGACACAGACATCCCCAAGATGCTGTGGCAGCAGCAGAAAGGGGTGTCCTTCCCCACTCATCTGGGCATCTCAACTGAATGCCAGGACCTGCTCAAGCGGCTCCTGGAACCAGACATGATCCTCCGGCCTTCAATTGAAGAAGTTAGTTGGCACCCATGGCTAGCAAGCACTTGATAAAAGCAATGGCAAGTCCTCCCCAATAAAGTAGGGGGAGAAAGCAAACCCAAACTCCGCTTCTAAAATGGTGATATATATTTTACACTTTAAGTTTACTTATCCTAAAGCTCAGCTATACCCTCCCCAGACTTAGTACTTTTCACCTCTAAAGATCTTCATGGAACCAAGGGCCTCATTCACACTTCCCTTTTATTAACAGCTGACAAGTGATTTTCATACAGGTGTTTAACTACAGCTAATTAAATTAGGCCCCAGAATCACCCACACACAGGGGGAGGAGAGGAGAAAAATGACCAAGAGCAACAGGAACCACTGTTGCTGCAACTTCCTTTCCAAATAAAAGTAGAAGCATTGGGAATGCAGAAATGGCCTCCTGACTCCTTGTCTTGAGGCCTGTTGGGGCCCTGTCCCTTCCTTATCCCAGAAGCCAAGCTGAGTCTGACATGAGGACAAGGGAGGCTATGCCCCCCGCCTATGCCCCAGCTCCAGCCAGGAAGCCATCCCTACAAGTGCACGAGTCCTGCCCAGGCTCCAGTGTGGCTCATGGGGGACAGAAACAGATCCCCAGACACCATCTGGCTTCTGCTGAATCTCTTTAATGCTGTTAATGGCAAGTCTGTAAAAGGTTCAGGACAAAGTTATTTTTTCTTTCCTTTTTAATTACAAAACTAACAGCTGTTAGAATCATTTTTCCTTTTTTTTTTTTTTTCCTTTTTTCTTTTCCCAGCTACAAAATATCCTGGGGAGATGCATTATAATTTAAAATATATAATATTGCACAAACAACCAAAAGGTTAATTAAACTAAAGAAATAATTACAAAGAGAAAAACCCCATCTCATCAAAAAAGGATTCAGCATTCTCTCCATCCCACCCCCTCACTGAAGGTTTGAAGCCAAGAGCTCACCACTCTTTGCCTCCCTGACCACAACCCCTTTAAATCACTACTGGACACACCAGCTTACACACAAGAACCACCAGAACAGCATCGTGAAGCACCAGGGTCTCCAGGAATCCCTGCAGCCCTCACCGCCCGAGAGAGGTGTAGCTTCACCGGAATGGGGGTGAGAGCCACAGGCTGGCTCTGTCTTCAGGAAGAAGAGCCTCAGCAGCAGCCTGCCAAGGTTCAGACCCCAGCATGTCCCTTCAGGAGCAGGGGTCTGAGGGGGAGAAGCTGGCCTTAGCAGGGCTGTAAGTACTTGCCTTTGCTTACTGCTGTAGCTGGCTTGTGTCCTAAGCTACGGGGCAGTCAAGGTAGGTAGCTGCTTGGACCAGGTATCCTGCCAGGCAACACAAAGAAGGGCCTGAAGTGGTCCCCTCCCTTTTTGGGGAGGGGAAGAAATGCAAGAGCAGACTCTTGCAGTGGCACAGCTGGGCTAAGGACTTGGGTGCATGTGACATGAAGAAGCCCTGGGAAAGTGTGGTGATATCCCAGTGTGGGCTGAAGGAAAGGAAGGAAGCGGGTCAGGGTTTGGTCTCAGATTGTGAACCCCAAGGACCTTTCCAGGAGTGGAAAATGCCTGGGAAGGGGAGGTTCCCCAGAGAGGCAAATTTCCCAGAGATGAGTGACTCTTACTCACTAGGACAGGAGCCAAAACCTGCTCATTGTCCCTGTGTAGCCAAGAACAGGTGGTATGGGCTTCCTTGCCTGCTGACGGGACAGACTGCGTGTTGTCTCTGCTTTCTCCAAGAGTCTAGGCGGTTCAGCTTCTATCTCCACGCAGTTGGGATAGAGCTATCCCTGGGGCTTCGCAGCGGGAATCCCAAGGCCCAGTTGGTGTTCAGCAGAGAAATACAGGCTGTCCAGTGGAAAGGGTAGGTGTCTTCCCCCTTAGGTCATCCTAAGGTTGGTACAAGTCAGAGTTCTGAGCTTGGATATAGAGAGCCCTTTCCCAGGTGTGAGCAGAGGTCCAAAGGGCCAGCAGGGAGCCACCAGAATCTGTGCCCAGATCTCTGGAAGGCAGAGGCCATCTGGGGAGACATTCTCAGTCAGTGTTGTCCAAGGCTGAGCTGAGCGAGGGAGATGTGAGGTGCTGTGGAAGGGGAGCTGCTCACTCTGGCTCCCTCATTCCCAGTCCTCCCACTCTACATCTTCCAGCTGCAAATGTGAGGGGACAATAGAGAGTACAAACACATTTACTCCTCAGAGTCAAGCCCACGCCCAACCTTCCCTTGCTAAGCAGAGCCAACTCCACTTTGGAATAGTTGTCTTCCACCCCCATCCTGGGCTATACCCTGGCCCTGCATTAAGAGTAAACCTCTAGCCTTAAGGAATATGAAAGAATATGTCTGGGGAGCAGAGCTGCCCTCTGCCTATGGGATGGGCCTGCTGCTTTGATTGTTTCAGACCCAAAGGAAATGCTTCCACTAAAGACCAACATCCAGACACTGCAAGGGGATGCCCTGCCTAGGGAACCAATCCCCTTAAGTCAACCCCAAAAGGAGAACCTGTCTCCTGCTGAGCAGATTAGGATGACATCTCTGGCCAGCCCTACCTATAATTCTAGCCACTGGGGAGGATGAGGCAGAAAAATTGCAGGTTCAACACCATAGGTAGCCTGTGTAATTTAGTAAGACCCTGTCTCAAAAAAATAATTAAAAAAGGAAGAAAAGGCAGGTATGGTGATGCACAGCTGTAATCCTAACACTTGGGAGGCGGAGGCAGGTGGATTGTGAGTTTAAGGCCAGCCTAGGCTACACAGTCAAACATTAAAAAAAAAAAAAAAATTAAACTGGATGTGGTGGCGCATGCCTGTAATCCCAGAAGCTCAGGAGGCAGAGGCAAGAGGATTGCAAGTTCGAGACCAGAGGCAGTCTGTGTAATTTTGCGAGACCATGTCTCAAAAAAAAAATGAAAATAATGGGCTGGAGGTGCAGCTCAGTGGTCCAGCACTTGCAAAGCACGCAAGCACGAGGCCCTGGGTTCAATCCCCAGTACTGCCAAAAAAAAAAAAAGGCGGGGTGGGGCTGGTGTGGCTAAGTGATAGAGTGCTTGCGCTTGTCTAGCACACATGAAGGCCTAGGTTCAACTTCCAGTATGGCAAAAAAAAAAAAAAAAAAAAAAAAAAGGAAAGGAAAAAGAAAAACACCTCTGAAAGGCAGAAAATGTGAGCGTGGCTCTGTGACTAAAATCAGGGTAGTGGTGGACTATGGGTGCTCATAAGGGACTCAGCATCCTAACTCCCAGCTGGTATCTTTCTCTGGCCCTATTATTCTTGGCCTGCTGTCAGCTAATCCTTGGCATGATGTATTATCGAAACAGTAAACTGTGCTCCAGTATACTGCATGTCAGGTTTTTTTTTTTTTTTTTTTTTTATAAATAGTGGTGAAGCTCAAACAGGGCTCACGAATGGCAGGCAAATGCTCCACCATCAAGCTACATTCCCAGCTCCACATGTCAGGTTTCAAAAAGAGCTGAAGACACAGAAATCTAGCAACACCCCCATGACATGATAGGTTCCTATGGGCCTTCTCTGCGCTGAGTAGAGTCACAAGTACCAAAGACTCTTGAGTAGGTCACTGCTTCTCCTGAGGCTTCAGTTTCCCACTATGAATAACCTCTCTACTTTGCCCACTTCTTTTTTTTTTTTTTTTTTTGCGGTACTGGGGGTTGAACCCAGGGCCTCGCGCCTGCATGCTCTGCAAGTGCTGGACCACTGAGCTGCACCTCAGACCATTTTTTTTTACTTTTTGAGACAGGGTCTCGCTAAATTACGCAGACTGCCTCTGGTCTCGAACTTGCGATCCTCCCGCCTCCGCCTCCTGAGCCGCTGGGATTACAGGCGTGCGCCACCACCCACGCCCGGCCCTTGCCCACTTCTTTATAGCAGGTTCATGACAACATAACAGAAGGAATCATGTTTCTTAGGGTCAGTGGAAAGAGCACTGACTTCAATCATATCTGGACTGAAGCCACAGTCCTGTCACTTATTAGTTGTGAGAGCTTTGGACTGTTTTAGCCTCTTATTCAAAATAATTCACTCTCAGGCTGGGGTGTAGCTCACTGCATGTACAAGGATCTGGGTTTGACCCCTAGCCACAAGGAAAAAAATCCATACTAGATCTGGAGGTAACAAAGAATAAAAGTAATAAAACACTTATCTGAGCTTAGTCATTGGAATGGGTTTTGTGATGTTCATCACTAAGGTCTACTGACTGACACCATATCCCAGGCATGATACCTAAAATGTTTATATGCATTATGTTGTTAAATTTTATAAGCCAGTTATTCATTACTAATTCCATGGTTATCTATTTATTTGCAGTACTTGGGGGAATCAAACCCAAGGGAGTCCAACACTGAGCTGTGCCCTCAGCCCCCCTTTAAATTATTTTGTTTTGAGACAGGGTCTTGCTAACTTGTGCAGGCTGCTTCTGGCCTTGAACTTGTGATCTTCCTGCCTCAAGACTTCTGAGTTGCTGGGGTTATAGGTCTGTACCATGGCTTTTTTGTTGTTGGGTGCCGTCAAGTCGGTATCCGACTCATGGCAACCCTCAGAGGGTTTTCAACGGCTGTTTTTTTGGGATTGCCTTGGGAGTGGATTGCCAGGCCCTTCTCCCATTTTTGCGGTGCTGGGAATTGAACTTGGGACCTCAGAGACTGCAGAGCGGCGCTCTACCAACTGAGCTAAATCCCAGCCCAAGGCACTCAGCTTTAATTCCACGTTTTAGATGAAGAAACAGATGTTAAGTGACTGCTCTCAATCACACTGGTCTTTTGTCTCCAAGGCCAGGAATCTGGGGACCAAAAGTCACAAAGTCTGGGGCAGGGTTCAGCATTTATATGGGTACATCTGTGTATCTATATATTTTGAGACAAGGTATTGACTCAGGAAGCCTCAACCTTGTGCTCCTCCTGGCCTGCTTTCCAAATGCTGGGAGTGGACCACCACATCTTGCTCTGATTCCGCATTTTTAAGTAGGTCCTTGTGTGACTGTGATATAGAGATAAGGCCAAGAACTCTTTCATCCACCCACCCTGGAAGTGAGGAGAAATACAGCCTGCTGATGACAACTGTCGTGGACCTTACTGGGAGGCCTTATCTCTCTGCA
Source organism: Pedetes capensis (assembly GCA_007922755.1). Taxonomy (NCBI): domain Eukaryota; kingdom Metazoa; phylum Chordata; class Mammalia; order Rodentia; family Pedetidae; genus Pedetes; species Pedetes capensis. The sequence continues at coordinate 199,127 of VMDO01001276.1, forward strand.
GCCTGCTACCTCAGTTAGGTACAGGGATCTACTTTTGAGGGGACATCTGGGCTTGGTGGGGAGTCCTATGACCCTGGCATCACTGGGCTGGCTTGCCTGTGGCCGACCAGACCCACTTACCTCACCAGAGGCATCCACTTTGGAAAGTGCCATCTGTACTTCTTCTTCAGTCATGTCCAAGTCAAAGTCCTTCTCCCAGTCCTCACTGATATCGGTGCTTGAGCCTGGAACCATGAACCAGAGTGTGAAAGGCAGCAGGGGCCACGAGGGAGTTCCTAAAGAGGTTTACCTGGGGGTGATGGCAATCTTTAAAAGGGCTGACAATATCCAACACAAGTCTTTACGATCTACTTTCAGTCTGGCTCAGCGATCACACTTTTAGGAATCTAAAGAGCCCTGGGTTCACTACAAAGCCAAGAGGATATTCATTGTAGTACTGTGTTATAGTGATGAAAACTCAGAATCCACCTGAACATCTGCTCATAGGCAATTGAAAAATAAATGTAATTACATGGAGGAACATAATGTAGCTTTTAAAGTCTATAGAACTGTATCTCCATTGCAAAATATTAAGTGAGAGAAAGCAGGTTGCAAAATGGTGGAGAAGCACTTTGGCCCAGAGGCTCCCAGGGAGCCATAGGAATCTACCAGAAGAAACAAAAAGCCTCTTCCTCCTCATCCTCTGTTCTACCTACACTGGTTGGAACTTGTGTTTCCTCCTGCTTCAGCTTCCCAAGTGCTGGAGGTGTAACACCACATCCTGTTTAGTATCTGTATTTTTAAGTAGTTCCTTGCGTGACTGCAATATAGAGATAAGGTTAAGAACTCTTCCATCCATCCACCATAGGACTGATGAGAAGTAGTGCCTGCTGATGACCTGGCTCCTCAGCACACACCCCAGGCATGTTCCTGGCTAGGGCCTTTTTGTGGCTGTTTCCTGTACCAGGAACTATCCTCAGCAGTTACTCATAAGGCCAACTTCCCCGTCCACTTTATGTCTTTGCTCAAATCTCACCTTCTACATGTGGCCTACCCTGACCAGACTATTTTAAATTACAGTCCTTCCCCTTCACTCTGCTGTGTTTTTTTCTTTTGTATTCATCACTTTCTAACATATTATATAATCAGATTTATTATGTTTGTTGTACAATAATAGAGAGGCTAGATTGTGAGCTCCATGAGGACAGGAATGTTTGCTGTATTTTCTTATGCATCCCTAGTACATGGAACATGTAGTTGAGTGTAGCTGGCACTTAATAAATATTCATGGACCCTTTCTCTAAACCAGCAGCTGGCAAACTGTGGCCCATGGATCAAATCCAGCCTACCACCTGTTTCTGGAAATAAAAGTTTGGAATACAGCCATGTCCATTTGTTTTGTGTTGTCTGTGGCTGCTCTAATGTGGCAACAGCAGAGCTCAGTAGTTTCAACAGAGACTATGGTGCAAGAAGCCTACAATTAATTAATGATCCAGTCCCACATAAACAACTCCTGCTCTAGGTGATTCTAATGCCAGCTACAGTGTGACAACTACCACTCTGAGCATTTCTACTTAGATATGTCTTATATGCAATACTGAAAAAATACATGTGAAAGCTGTCAGTAACAAGCAAACTACATAAATAATTGCCCTGCTCCACATTCTGCACAAGGGGCCTGGCACTGTCCTCTCTTCCTCATGAGTGGAAAGAGCATGCTCTGCAGCCAGGCAGACCTGAGTTAAATATCACTCCTTACATACTGTGTAATCTTCGGCAAATTCTTTTGGGTTTTAAAATAAGGATAAAACCACCTTCTTTGAAAAGAACATTATTAGAATGCAGATTCCTAACCTCCCCTCTCCCTAGCCCCCATAGAAATCTAGCAGGTGTATGCGGTGGCCCAGGATTTTGCTTTATAAACAGGTGTCCAGGTGATTCTGTGGTGATGCAGGCCTGCAGTTTGAGAAGGAATGGCATTAAAATTAGAGGTATGACTGTTAAGTGCCAGTTACATATGTACATAATGGATAGTTAATAAATAGGGCCATATTTCTTTTAAAGGCATTATCTCAGAGCTAAGTAATTTTGTACATGGTCCCATAGTAAATCAGGGAAGATCTTCAACAAAGACTAAGTTCTGCCCTCACGTCTAAATCTCCCTGTGCCTTCCCCTATGCCTTTAGGACACTTGGATGGCACTCATCTGGATGTCAGTACAGCTTCCTATGAGTCAAAAGCCAGACCACTTGGCCAATTCTTCACTTAAGAGCCACAGTGTGGCCATGACAGCATCCCCCCATCTCCAGGCCTTGAAACTCCTTCTTTAGGCTTAAATGGTAGGGCAGACCCTTCTAGTAGTAGAAGAATATCAGCTAACATCACAACCACCCTCTGAGGTGGGTATTTGCAGTCCTGATTTACATATGACAGGATGAACACTTCAATGGCAGAGTACAATGTGAATCTGGGGGCTCTCTGCCATGGGTTTCCTCCCATCCTCTTGTCCTGTCACACGGAAGTGTACTAAGATTTCCATTACATAATCTACACAACTTAAGACTTCATGATGGAATCTGACTAGTTTTGTTTTGTTTTCAGGTGATTACTAACCTCTAAGTGCTGTCACTCACAGTTCACTTTATTTTACATAACTAGTTCTCTGTTTCCTCAGAAAAATGGAAACAAAATAGCTCCCAAGTTCCAAAATTGTTGATGAAGTGGGGCCTTCAACACAGAGACACAGGCCATAGTCCTGCCCCAACTTCTGCCTCCCTTTCCCTTGCTGAGAGAAGGTGAGCAGGCAAATTATGGGACAAAATGCAGGTGGGAGTAACTCTGCAATGACAGAGATTACCCTGGCAGACCCCATGCTAGGCCACCCCAAGAGACTGCTACACCCATAGCCTCATAGGATGTGGGCCTAAGATGAAAAAGGAGTCACTGTTTCCAAGTCTTCATTCTTCCTATTTTTTTGGGTAGCATTGGGATCAAACCCAGGGTATTGTGTATGCTAGGCAAGTGCTCTACCACTAAGCTACATTCCTAGCACCTGTTGTTATTATTTATTTATTTATTTATTTATTTATTTTTGTGGTACTGGGGGTTGAACCCAGGGCCTCATGCCTGCATGCTTTGCAAGTGCTGGACCACTGAGCTGTGCCCCAAGCCCATTTTTTTTTTTTGTTGTTTACTTTTTTGAGACAGGGTCTCACTAAATTATGCAGACTACCTCTGGTCTCGAACTTGCGATCCTCCTGCCTCCACCTCCCGAGCCGCTGGGATTACAGGCATGCGATTACAGGCGTGCACCACCACACCTGGCTATGTTGTTTGTTTTTTTGAGAAAGTCTTGCTGTGTAGTCCAGGCTGGCCTAGAACTCCTGATCTTCATGCTTCCACCTTTTCAGTGATGGGATTACAGGTGTGTGCCACCATGCCCACCCAAAACCATTCTTCCCTTTAAGATTTACTCCAGGGATCAGGGGTATGGTTTAGTGGCAGAATGTTTGCCTAAGCATTTGTGAAGAGCTAGTTTTGATCCTCAGTACCATAAAACAAAACAAACAAAATAAAATTTTGCCATAGGGGAAAAAAATTTCCTTCCTCTACTGTTTTCACTGTTCCAATGTAGTCTAAGACTCTGGCTCCCTCACCCCTACCTAACTGACTACAGTTACTTTTGGGGTTCTTCTACAGGCAGTTCCTACTCTTACATGCTCCCAAGTGCATCAGAGCCAGCACAGCAGAGTGGTTAAGAGCTTTTGCTGCACTTTCCCCATAATCTCACTTTCATCCAATCTCCAAACCACTGCTATTTTTTTTCTGATCACTCTCTTGCAGCCCAATTCTCAATGGCATATCTAATTCTTTAACCTTCTGTTTTACTATCCTTCATTCCATCTCTGCCCAGCAAAGATTCCATGAGCCATCATTCTGATCACTTCTGGCATATAGTTTTTTCTTTTCCTTTATTGATTTTACCTGGCTAAACTTGAACTCTGTTTAAATCCAACTTCCCATCTGCTCTGTGCCTGCACCTGAGCAACTGAATGTGGCTGGGCAAAAGCATACCAGGGTTACCAGGTATAGTGGTGTAAGTCTGTAATCCCAGCACTGGGGAGGCTAAGGCAGGAGGATCACAAGCTCAAGGCCAGCTTGGGTTACACAGTAAGACTATTGTTTCAAAACAAAATCAACAAACAAAACAAAACAGGGGAAAAAACTTTTAAAAAGGGACAACAGGCTGATTAGTCTCAATTAAAATCCATGACCACAAGTTGGGCACGGTGGCGCACACCTATAATCCCAACGGCACAGCTCAGTGGTCCAGCACTTGCAAAGCATGCAGGCGTGAGGCCCTGGGTTCAAGCCCCAGTACTGAAAAAAAAAAAAAAAAAAATTCATGACCACCAGCTAAAAAGAAGGCCTGGTACCATCCACCCAGAAACCCCACTATCCCTGTCAGGCCCATCACCTGCTCTTCCACTCTTCTACAGGAGTATTTCACACTCTTCTAAATATTTATTTAGTGATCTCAGGGCAAGCGAGTTCAGTTTCCTACCAAAAGAAAAATGGGGAAACTGCACAGATCTCAGAGGGCTTTTATGAGGACTGAGTGATATGCACAGTCAGTGCTTAGTAAAGGTCTAGACACATAGAAAATGCTTGGAGAATGTTACCTATCATTATTATCATTTCCCCGAAGCAGGGCTCTATCCAGATTTCCTCCCCGATTAAGGTCTATCACAAAACAATCACCTTCAACTTATAGAGAAATAAATAGAGGCTTAGAGAAGATCAGTAACTTTTAAGCTGGGCATGGTGGTGCACATCTGTAATCACAGCCTTTGAGAGGCTGAGGTTAAGAGGAGTGACATGAATTCCAGACTAGCCTCTGCTACAGAGTGAGACTCTGTTTCAAGAAAACCAAGAAAAAAATAATCAGTAACTTTTCTGAAGTCACATGGCTTATGAGCAAAAGTTGGGATTCGAACCCAGAACTGCATCCCCCAGAACCTGAGCCCTCAGCCTCTGTGCTACTTTACAGCACCCAGTCTAAACTTCTGATTGCAAATTAAGCTGTTAAGTTCTTAAGCTCTATTTAAGAACCAACCCCACACTCTTCTTGTATTTCCCTCTCCCAGAAAGCAATACAGAAAAGAGGGCTTTTGTTGCCATCCCTTAAACATGCCCCCTCAGCCTGGACTACCACTCCCCAGCACCTGGCCCAACTCTCCACCTCTCCCATATAGCGCCTGTCTGTCTCCTCAGTGAAACACCGCTGATGCTCACAGATTCTTTCTCTGAACCCTCCGGTACCAAGCTGGTTCATACTACTTCATGCTTCATCACAAAGACTGCTTGCTTCTGCCCCTCCCCCCTCAGTGTCTCATAAAGAGCAGGTAGGAGCTCAATGGATGACCTCACTGAACCAGGCAGAAGGAAAGTGCCATGTTAGAAACTGCAAAACTGGAGGGTTTCCATCAGAGCACACAGAATGGCTGGGGTGGGCCCATTTCCTATCTGCTGCAGCAAACCAGTCTCCCACTGTGCTGCAGGCCAGGCCTCACCTGCTAGACAAGCTTCATGGCGGTGACTGGTACTAACTGTTACTAATGACAGCTGCATGTATGTCAAGGGGTGTCTTGCAGACAACTGGAAACTTCTGGAGAGGGATTCTGAAGTGGCAAAAGAGCTAACACCACTAGCTGGGCATGGTGGCACATGCCTCTAATCTCAGCACTCAGAAAGTCAGGGCAGGAGGATCACCCTGAGTTCAAGACCAACCTTGTCTATACAGCCAGTTCCAGACCAGCCTGGTCTACACAGTGAAACCCAATCTTAAAAAACAAAAACAAAGAAACAAAACCTCCCCCCAAAAGGTGATACCAGTGCTATTCTTGTCCTTTAATTACTGGAGGTAGAAGAGGTTCTCTTTGATATAAACTCAGAGTCTTCAGTTTAAAACCCCATTATACAGATAAACAAAAGCTCTGTTACTGAAACTGGGTCACCTTAAGTTCACGATTATTCATTTCATTCTTTAAACTGTATGTGTGCATTCTGTTCATATACTTCATAATAATTATGAAGGCTTAGGGGAAGCTGACTGACTTTCCCAAGGTTGCACAGGGAGAAGCCCCTTGACAACATTACAGGGATCCTCAACCCAGTACAAGGCTGAATTGTCCAAAAGGACAGAATTGGGACAGTACGGGAGCTAAGGGCATGACTGTGGAGTGAGAGAGAACTGCATCTGAATGTGGGCCTTCCTGGCCGTGTGAATTTGAGCAAGTTACCTAACATTTTTGTGACTCACTTTCTTCACCTGTAAAACAGAGACAATAATACCAGCCTCGCTGGGTTGGGAGATCTAAGAAATTAAATGCCATATAACACATTTACCATGGGACCTAGCATAAATGTTATTTCACTGACTCTGAATCCCTGACAACTGTAAGAAGTATCTTTCTTTCAGAGACTATGTATGTCAGATTTGGTAAAATGTGGTAATAATATTTAGCCACTGTCATCCTGATATATCACAAATGAAAGAAATCTGCTCCTAGGATCATGATAAGGGACAAAGAAAATCTGCCTTATCAGGTGGCAGGCAATTCTCGCTTGCCTTGTCCACACAATTACCTGGGCTTAGGCTTCCAGACCTACCTTTCTTGCCATTGTTGGAGGGTGTAGACTTCCCACTGTCTGAGTTCAGCTCGAATACCCGTAAGTCTGTGGGTACCTCCTCCCTCAGAGTCTCTACTCTGGCTGGAGGCCTGGGCTCTGGGCCGCTGTGGCGGCCAGCAGGGGTTAGGAGCTTGGAGGGAACCGGGGACGGGGGTCCAGTCTCGCCCTCATCCACAGCCAAGCTCTGTTCCTCCAAAGATGCCTCAAGCAACTTTTGGGACAGGTCTTTGGGCAGCACTGGTGCCTCAGGTGCGGTGGCAGGGTTGGCAATCTGTGTCACGAGGGAGATGCTCTCACTGCTCTCTGAGGGAGTCACTTCTGCTGCAGGCTCCACTGGAGTCACTGGAGTCTCTTCACAGGGGCTCTGGGGGCCAGGCCCTCTGTCAGGGGATGTGGAAGTTTTGGCCAAAGGAACCTTGGCCTCTTTGGGAGACAGCAAAGCACCAACGAGCTCCTCTGTACAGAAAAAAATATAGGGGAAAGAGGGCGGTGTACCCCAGGCAGCCTCAAGACAACCTTGCAGCTCACAGACCCCACCAGGGCTCACTCCAGCAAAGACTGGTGCTGTTTTCCTTACTCTTGCCTCACAACGGTTCTTCTGCAGACACTCATTGGTCATCAAAGACCTGTCTACCCATGGGAACCTGCTGGGCTGTTAGCCAGAGGGCCCAAGAGATGTAAGAGATTAAAAAGCCAAGGCTTAGAAGTAGGGATCAGTTTTGGGTTCAGCTCAGGCTCTGCTACAACTTGCACGTGATGGGGCAAGCCACTTCACTTTTAACTTCCTGCCTCATTGGTAAAAGGATACGAAGCTGTGGTGAGCACTATACATATAAAGCTTAGTCTAGGCTGGGCACATAGAATAAGCACTTAATAAGTGCTGACACTGTGTCATGGGGTGAGGGTTCTTGCATGCTGTTTTAAGCTGAGCTACCAGACAGAGGACGCTTAGCTCTCATACCAATTCAGTGGTTCTCATTTCTCTTCTCTTTCCTTTTTTTCTGTTTTTTTTTTTTTTTTTTTGAGACAGGATCTTGCAATGTAGCCCAAGTTGGCCTGGGACTCACAATTCTCTTCACTCTGCCTCCCAAGTGCTGAGATTACAGGTGTGTGCCACCACACTCAGCCAGGAATCGGCATTTTCAGTGTGTTCTCCGTTGACTATGAAGCAGCTGGTGCATGGTAATCTGGCAGGGTAATCTGTGCCATCTGACACATATGATTTCTTTACCTAAACAGAGGGTTCTAGCAGCCTTGTCTGGCATCCCCTTGTTAGCTCTGCCTATGCCCAGCACACAGTGTGCTTATTCCTTACTCTTTGCCATGGCACCATGTCTCTCCAGGCCTCAGAGAACCCCAGAGACAGGCCCATCACTTGCTCATCTCATCTCAAAACCTCTTACCTTCTTCCTCCTCCCAGCCAGGCTCTTCAGAGATGCTTTGTTCTGCCCGCTGCTTCAGGGCATCCCTCCGGGCCTGTTCCTGAGGGTGGGGATCAATGGCCAGAAGCAGTCAGGGCGCCCTCTTCCCAGATCTTGGTACTGACCTCGGAAATTTTAGCACTGTCTACCCCCACGCCACCCTGAACATGCCCGATCTTATCAGAACTCTCGGCACCCTGTCTCCCTTTCTTGCCTCAACAAAGTCCAGCCTGCTTCCCCCAAGGCTGAGGGGGGACCTCGCCAAGCTAGACCAGCATACCTGCTCTAGTTGATGGACTTTATAGAAGTAACGATGCCAGAATTCTGGATGGGAAACAGCTGCTGGGACCTGAGGGGAGGGGAAAGTGGAGGTGAGCTTCTGGGTGAATTATGTGGGGTCTATGTCCCCAGCCTCATCAGTCTGCTCCCAGCCGCTCTGGATTTTGGACACAGGACACGGCTTTGCAGTGACTGTCAAAGCCCTTCCACCCAACCTCAGTTTCAGCCAGATGTACCTTCCTGGCCCAGTTTAGCCAAGGGAGAAAAGAACTCCCACTAGGTTTTGCTGGCATGTCCATTTCTCACCTCTGACTGCCAGATGCCTGGCAAATCAGCCTCTTCCATGCAGATTCTTGGCTCAGGACATGGCCTGGCTGGCTCTGTAGGGTGTCCCACAGCACATATCCCTCCCACTTCCAGACACCTCAAGCCTGGAGTCAGCTGAGGTCCTGGGGGATGGGCCCTCACCATCTTGGTGTAGAGGGCCCGGATGGAGGGGCTGCCTACAAGGAGCTGTGAGATCTCCCCCTTCTTCTCCTCCAAGCAGAACTGGGAAAGCCAGGCGTCAAACAATTCCGGGGGCCCTGCAGAGGGACAGACGCTGATGGTCAATTCCCTGGGTCTGGGGGAAGAACACTGGACCTGCAGAACATATGTAAGCCTGGACTTGGACAATGAAGAAAGCTTAAGGGATTTTTCTAAAGCCATGTGGCCGAAGGTTGGAGATTGGGCAGGGTAAAGTGGGAGGCTGCTCTACCAGGATCAAGGTATAGAACTTAAAATCTCTAGAAAGGGTTGGAGCTTCCATTTTTTAAATCCCTGCTGGCATTTTAGTCCCACTGCACCTGGCTACTAAGTCCCCCCAACTGAAAGAGCTATCCTCCAGTCATCAATGGATCCACATTGTCAACGGCTCCTTCTCCATCCTTTATATAAACTGTTCTACCATTTCAGAGAAGGAGCTGCTGCCTTCTTCTAGAAGCCCTCTTCTCCCTGGCTTCTTACTCTTTTGTTCTTTTCCTCCCACTCCTCTGGTTGTTCTGAGTCTTCACAGACTTCTTGTTTTCCTTTCCTTCCCTCACCTCTTCTATTTCCTCTCAAGATAATCTCCACTAAATCATTAGTTTCAACCTCCTCCTCCCACTGAGAATTCCTGCTTTGCAACCCAGACTACCTTCATGGCCTTCAAATCCAGCTGTAAACACCCAGTTATCCACTGGAAACCTGGAGCCATCCTAGAGTTCCTCCTTCATCCACTCTCTCTGACTCCAATTCCTCAGTGTCTTCTATATACATATCTTTCCTCTTCCTTCCACCTGCCTCTTCCTAAGTGCTGGCCTTACTTCTGACATGGAGATTCCTACAAAGCCTCCTACAACATCTGTTGGTCTTCTATTTCATTCTTCAAAACATGGCCTCAAGGGCTGCTTTACCAAATGTAAAACCCGATCACCTCAAGCCTCAAAACTCTCCAACAGTTCTCTACAGAAGGTTTTTATTTTTTTGAGGGGTCAGGGTGAGACAAGGTTGCACTATATAGCCCGGGGTAGCCTCAAACTTGAGAACAGGAGAGTGATACCACACCCAGCAGGAAGGCTTTTTAAGCTAGGGTTCACTGATGATCTCCAAAGGGTCAAAGAATTCCCATTCTGCACACCCAATTTTATAGATATAGGGTTTGTTATTTTCAACAGATTTTTAAAGACCTTTGTGACTAAAAAGGTCTAGAAAGACTACTATGAGGCTTTTAGGCCCAAATTCAAGCTGCTTAGTCCAGCACACAAAGCCCTCCTCAACCTGGCTCGCACCAGCGCTCCAGCTGCTTTCACTCCCTCATGCACTCTTTAATCCAGTGTCACCAAAAACCTAGGGGCTCTCTGTTCTTTTTGGACCTTGAAACACAGTGTTGCCTTTGCCTGAATATCCTCCCCACTTCTAAAAGTAAAACTAGTTTACTACTAATTCATCCTTAAAATCTCCATTCAAGTGTTACTGCCTAGCCTCCGTAGTCTGGGTTAGCTGTCATTCCTCTGGGCTCCCACTTACCTGTTTTGTGCAGAAAGAGTCACTTCACTCTTTACCAGCTCTGCTTGATCCCTCTTTCCTGTATCTCCCTCTTAATGGCCTGGTGCCAGAGGACTGAACCAGCTTGAAGATTTGAGGAATTTCTAGTCTCTAGTTCCCAACAGATGGCTCACTGGGGCTTAGTGAACAGAAGCCAAAGGGAAGGCAGGCAGGGCAAGCAGGGATAGGAGGGAGGCTGAGGGACCACAGGGAGAAGAGGAGGGACCAGAGGAACAAAGTCTCTGGAGAAGACAGAGCTTGGGGGAAGACAGCTGATGTTCAGGGAGTAAAAGGGATCATCAGTCCATCCCACAGAAGATAATACGTACACAGGTCTTACTCTTATCCCTCTACATGAGGGGCAGGGGTATGTGGCCTCTGCTATCTTGGACAAAGAGTGCCCACACTCCATATCCTCTTGGTCTACCTACCCCACAAGCCCACCCCTACTGCTACTCCCTCACCATCAGGTTCATTGCAGTAGGTGGCTGGGTCTGACTGCAGACTGTAGAGACGAGCCTGTAAGCAACAGAGAGGGGAAAAAAGAAATTCTGGCAAGCTGGACATAGAAAGCACATCCCACTGCAGGACACCCAATCCACTGCAACTCAGTTTCTTTCCTGTTGGTTATCAAACCCACTGGGCACTTATAAATGAACATGGTGGCACTGGACTATAACCTTAAAACTGGGGATCCAAGAAAAGTGGTCTTTTACCCTGTATTTAACTCCTAGAAACTATGAAAATACAGTAAGCAGGCTATAAAATTGTATGTATAAAATGCTTCTAAAGTATGTAAAATTTGAAAAATGTCAAATTCAATTATACCAAAATCCAAATTTAGAGCCAAGTTGAGAAATAATGCAACTATTCCCAAATTAAAACCAATCAAGAATTTCTTGGGGGCTGGAAATGAAGCTCAGTGGTAGAGTGTTTGCCTAGCATACATAAGACCCTGAGTTTGGTCCCCAATTTCCCCACTGAGTTTCCCCACTGGGGGGAAAAAAAGAATTTTAGAGCCTATCTGGGAAGTGCACTTTAAGCTATTTTCCCATGAAGGACATGGGGGGCAGATTTCAGATGAAAAACAGAAAGCCCTCCTTCCTTCCTCTGCATCACATGAAGCATGGGCTCTATTCATCAGAACTTCAGCAGGTAGTTTGGGTGATGAGTCACTGTTGTTGGAACTTAAAATCTTATCATTTAATATCTTTCTCATTCCACTCACATGTTCACTATATGGTGTCACTAACGCAAGAGCTGAAAAACATGCTTCAAAACTCAGCATGTTTGGAATGGAAATTCAATGTGATAAAATGACACAAGGCCCAACTGCCATGATATCACCCTGTGAATTTAGGAGAAGACAACCCATGAAACAGGAGACACGATCATGAAAAAGTACAATGCACCACAAACACACTGCCATGGTTGTTGATTTAAGTCCTTTGAGGACACCCTCTCTGCCTATACATTTATTCCTAGTGGAAATTAGTCCTAAGTAACCAATTCTGGAGAAAACTATGCCTCTAAAGATGCTTTCTACAGTGTCCTTATTATCGTTGAAAGCTAAAAGGAAGCCAAATGTACAACACTAGAAAAATGACTGAATAAACAATGTTAAATTCAACTGCAAAAACTTAAAGACATTAAAAAGTGACAGTGGTTTGGAAGATGCTAATCATTTGTTGGACTTTTTTTAGGCAGGTTACAAAATTGCACACATAAAATACCTATTTGTTAAACTGAAAAGTCCTGAACTATCTCTACCTATGCTTGCAAACAAAAAGAAATGGAAGGTTACATACCAACATGAAATCAGGGTTCTCTTTGGGGAATGTGGGATTATGGGTTTAGAAATACTGTAATTATCCTCTCCTTATTGGTGTTCTCCAATGTAGTTATATTTATTTTCTTAGCTTGAACATGTGTTGCTTTTGTGAATAGAGGCTGGAAGCTAAAGCCTACCATCTATACCTTGGTGCCATCATAGGGTTCAGCTGTGCCAGAGGGCGTGCCCATCAGGGTGATGACATCGCAGTCGATGGTTTTGTCTGGCGAAGGGGCAAAGGTGTCTGAGATCACTCCTAGGAAGTCAGATAATCCCTTCTTCATTTTTTCTGTTGCCCCTGAAGAGCCTTCAGTCTGCAGAGAGAACCAATAGAGGAAGCAAGGGCTTCAGGAGCAGCTTGCAATCTGGGGTCTAAGAGGTGAAGCATCAGGGGCAAAGGTGTGTCATGTGTGGGAGCAGGGAAGTGCTCATGACATTTTACCCCATCTCCGGGGCTAAGAAAGGAGAGGGAGGCAGCCAGAGTCCTGCCTCCATTTCCAGTTGAGGATGCAGAACAGGGCCAAGGTAGGTTTGTGAAGATCACACCTGTGACTGACAGTTTCATCAAAATATCAAGGCCTATCAGGCTGATCAGAAATTGGCAAGAGGATCCATGCTGTTTCAGCAAGAAAGAGGGCCTATGGGTAGAGTGGTGGAAAAGGTACTAGCTTTGGAGCCAGATAGTGATTTGAACTCTAGCTCTAATCCTTACTGGTTATGAGAGCTAAACTCTCTGAGTTGCAGTGTCTTTATTGGTAAAATGCAGCTAAATAAGGCATGGACAACAACTGCCACAAAGCAAATGATAAATATATTGTAGTATTATAAGGTCATTATTATTATTGCTCAGAAAGAATATTTTGTACAAATAGTAGGGAAACACAGGCAGGATAAGAACAGATACCTTACCTTGCCTGGGTATGGACCTCCTCAAAGGGGCAAGTGAGGCAAGTGAGACACCAAGCTTGAGCTGTACTGGTCAGTATGCCCTCCAGTAGACAGGGATGGGGAACTGAGAGAGAGTCACAATCCAAAAACCTCATGGAAAACCATAATACTCTCTCTCTCTCTCTCTCTCTTTTTTTTTTTTTTTTGGAGACAGGGTCTTGCTATGTAGCCCAGGCTGGCCTTGGACTCAAAATTCTCCTGCTCTAGCTTCCCAAGTGCTGAGATCACAGGCATGCACCACGTCCAGCCAATATTTACTCTTGATTAAGCTACCAAGGCATTTTCAACCTAGAACCAATCAAAGTTTCTGACACATGTTGCACAGGTATACAATCATAATTGTTGAATAAAAAAAGGATAAATGAATGAAATAAATAAGTGGTGTCTGCTACTGGCTAGACTTATAGCAGTTTAGCTATACTTCTCATTCATGCTCATCAGTACCAGTGGTTAGCAAACAGACATTATTTTATAAGAGACTTCAATAAAATAAGCTGTCTCTCGCTTGCTTGCTTTCTCTTTCTCCCTCCCAACCTCTCTCTCTCTCTGTTTCTAGGATCAAGAGATCTCCCTCAGCCCCAAAACTTGTTTTTCAGAACACAGCCTCTAATCTCAAGATGACTGATTCAGCTAGTGACCAAATGAAGAAATTACAATCTGTTCCAATGCTAATGGAAAAAATCATAAAAGTCATGATACTGTATTTCATTGGAAACACAGACGTGCAAGTGTATTTTTAACCATTTGTGATTTTCACCTCTCACAATGACTTGAGAATCTAACTCCTGTCTCACCAGAAGATTCCACTATACACCTCTGATTAACAAAAATAAGGCCAGGGACAATATAAGGTGGCACAAAATAGGCATGGCTGAAACCATGTATTCTCAATTCTAATTTGCACCCTTTCAACAGCTTTAGAGGGCTAAAAAGTCAGTGTCCTGGCATCAGATCCCATCAGATGTCAGAAGCTAAGCAGGGTAGGCCTGGTTAGTACCTGGATGGGAGACTACCTGGGAATACCAGGTGCTACAGGTTTGGGAGAAGGAACTGGCAGCCCACTCCCAAAAAACAATCAGCTACTGAAAACCCTATGAATGGCAGAGAAGCACTGACAATAGTGCTATGCATGACACAGTGTCAAGTAGTGTTTCATCTGCTGTATACAGGATCGCCATTATTTGGACCCGACTCAGTGGCACCTAACAACAACACAAAATCAGATGAGGATTAGAAGTACATGTGGATTGGATTTGCTGCAACAGTTTTACAGGGCTACAAAATCAGATGCAGATTAGAAGCTTGTGAAGCAAATCCAATCTATATGCACTTCTAATCTGCATCTGATTTTGTAGCCCTTTAAAACTGTGGAAAGGGTGCAGACTAGAATCAGAATATATGGTATATTTTCTTGTGGGAAATTTTGCAATAGATATTAGAAAGGCCTAAGACTGTATTTGCCTGCAGCTGTACCACTGTGGCATTCGATCCCATCAGATCTCAGAAGCTAGGTAGGTTGGGCCTGGTTAGTACTTGGATGGGAGACTGCCTAGGAACACCAGGCACTGTAGGCTTGGGAAAACGACTTGGCAACCCACTCCCAAAAAACAATCTGCCATTTAAAACCCTATGAATAGCAGAGAAGCACAATAGTGTTTCACCTGTTGTACAAAGGGTTGCTTTGAGTAGGATACCGACTTGACAGCACCTAACAACAACAACAACAACAATAAGAAGACTGTACTCATCCTATGTTTCCTTCCAATATTTTATTATAAAGAAAATATTAAGCCAGGTGTGGTGATACATGCCTGTAATCCCAGCACTCAAGGAGTGTGAGGCAGGTGGCTCATGAGTTCAAGGCCAACCTGGCCTACACGGTGAGACATTATCTCAAAAAAAAAAAAAAAAAAAAAAAAAAATTATGGCAATGGGCAAATATTTACCAAGAAGAATGTTTACTGCAGCTCTACATACAATACTAGAAAAAGTGAAGTAGGAAACCAGGAACTGGTTAAATCCATAGTGGAATACCATGCCATTTTTGTAGAATGAGGTTTGCAATGATTAAGTAAAAAAAAGTAGGTTACAAAACACAGTTGATCCCATGTTGGAAAAAGAAAGTGTACATACATACATACATACATACATGTATCTCAAATATTAGTAATAGTTATCTCTGGGAAGTAGAATTATAGATATCTCTAGGTTGGTCTTCTCATTCTTTTATTTAGCTATATTTTCTAAATTGTCAGTGATGAATGACTTTGTTAGTGGAAAAATTTGGTAAAATAATACAGAAGTAGGAAAACTAACTATTACTTAATATACATGACCTGTTTGCTTGAAAAACACAATTCTTTCAAAATGAATGGGAAAAAACTCTCTGTATTTCCCCCCATGGGTGGAAAATAATCATCTAACAACAAAAAAAAAGGCCAGAAGTCCCCACCAGGATCCCAGGGAGGTCAGGTTATAAGGTGTGGGCAGTACTCACAGCCAACTTCTCCTTGACTACACTGGCCGTGGCTGCGATGGTGCAGGCTGTGTCATGCTGTACTACCTGGGTAAACTCTGTCAGGTCCCGCTTCATGAATTCCAAAGCTTCAGAGGACTATGGGAAGACAGAAAAGGATGACAGAGCTGGGAGGTCCCATTACCCCTTGTTCCTATTCTCTATGCTTCTTCAGTACTAGGTAGGTATATGGAAATGTCAAGTGACATGGGAGCCTGGACTCAGAAACAATGCTCACTTTCAATTCCATGACCTGGGATTACCTGACAGCAAAGAGCACAGAGAAACTCCTGCTGCTCACCACAGAGACTGAGTCTCTACTAGGCATTCACAAGCTATGTGGCCATGAGTGAATCTTATCGAGTCCTCAGTTTTCTCCTGTAAAGTGTAGGAGGTGGATTAGGTCAGTGATTCTCAAGAGCAGACTGGGGAAGAAGATCACATAGAGTCTGCAAACAAAATAGACTTTGATGAGTTGCTTTGATATGCTTTTAAGTTGTATTTGTTTTAAATTTC
The DNA here is from genome assembly GCA_007922755.1 of Pedetes capensis. NCBI lineage: Eukaryota > Metazoa > Chordata > Mammalia > Rodentia > Pedetidae > Pedetes > Pedetes capensis. Next base: position 215,373 of record VMDO01001276.1, read on the forward strand.
AAATAATATGACAAAAGGTGTGTGACTCTTTGGTTAAAGGAAGGAAGGGTGGATTTTCTCTGAGGCCTTCTTGGCTCTACCATTCCAGGATTCTGACTACCCATAAAGCTCCTCTGGGCTGAACAGTATTTGTTCCTGTCGAACCAGTCTTCTCATCTGTATTCAGAACTAGTTGAGCCAGCAGGCCCTCAGCTGCCTTCTATGTTTGCCTTGCTTGCATCACATTCAACAACACGAGGATGCCTTCCTGGACCACCTCTGTGCTCACCCTATGCTGCAAGCCCTCTCACTTTACATGGGATCAATCACTTACACTTTTTTGAGACAGGGTATCACTATGTTGCCCAGGCTGGCCTCAAACTCTTGATCTCCTGCCTCAACTTCTCAAGCGCTAGGCATGCAGCACCCCCTTGGCTTTGTACTGTTTTGAGACAGGGTCACCTGAACTTTTTAAAAGGCCTGCCTACTTTCCATCAGCCTGGAAAGTCTGTGAGTGGAATTATGTCAAGCGTAAACTAGAGGTTTCTCTGGGGTGGCCAGGAATCATGCTTCCATATCCAACTCCTAAATGGAGGTAGAGGTGGGTGGGGATGTAGCTCAGTGGTAGAGTGCTTGCCTGGCATGTGTGAGGTGCTGGGTTCAATCTCCAGCTCTCCAAAATAAATAAATTAAAGAAAATAATTTAAAGCTGAGCACGGTGGTGCACGCCTGTAATCCCAGCACTCAGGAGGCTGAAACAGAAGGACTGGGGCAAGTTCAAGGCCAGACTGGTCTACATAGCAAGTTCCAAGATGCCCTGAGACACACATTGAGACTCTGCCTCAGGGGAAAAAAAAAAAAAAACGGAGACAGAGGGGTCCTTAATTTATCTATTTTCAGATGTGGAGCCAGGGGTGGAGGGGTGGGGTAATTTATTACTTCACTCTGTCCATCCACACTTTGGACCAGGCCAACCTGTTCTTTCATTTGGACTCTTCCCTGGTTATATCAGATACTGCTACTACATTTTCCTTATGACATGCAGTGGCAGTTTTGTTGGTCAGGGAAGATGAAGTTGCCCCTTGTTTTACATTCTACAATGTCTACATGCTATCCTAAGTGCAAGAATAAAATATTTACCTTCATTTACAAGGCATATAAAACCTAGGTTCTGGGAGACTCTTATCCCCCACCACCGTGTGCCCTTACTGAGCTCCAACTGGCCTTCCTCAAGTTTTTCAATGTCCTAGCATCTTTCCTATGCAGAGTCTGAGCACATTATTCCTCCTCCCTGAAGCACAGTTCTTTACTTATTTTTTGTGCAATATTTCGGGGTTGAACCCAGGGCATCACACACACTTTGCTAGTGCTCTACTATTGGGCTGCACTCCCATCCCATTTTTAATTTTTTATCTTGAAACAGGGTCTCGTTAAGTTATGCAGGCTGCCTCTGGCCTCAAACCTGAAATCCTCCTACCTCCACCTCCAGACGTGCTGGGATTATAGGAGTGAGCCACTGCGCCTGGCTCCTGAAGCATAGATCTAACTCTTAGAACAAATGAGTGAGCAAACACATGAATGAACCCTCCCACCTGGTTCATCCTTTAGGTCTACGCTTCCATGTCACTTCCCTAGAGAAGCTTTCCTGATGCCTTGTCAGGCTTGGCTGGCTTCCCCTGCTTCACCTCTTCAACATCTACCATACTTTATACTCTAGATGACTCATTCAACGTCTGTCTTTCTGGACAAACTGTAGGTTCTATGAACATGAAGCCACTGATTCCCTTTTGTTTGACACAGAGCCTGGTGTTTAACAGGTGCTCAAAAGCTGTTGCTTTTTAAGTGTACATGTACCAGGGAAATTTTAATTATATAACCATGTGTACAACTATGGGATGAATGGCTGTCTTCTCCACTAGAACGTGAGCTCTGACAGGACAAATATGAGCAGACATGGTGAATACCCTCAAGTAGGCCACAGTTTATAAGGGGAAAATGTTCACACAATTGGCTAATGTGCAAAGGCACATCATGGGACCAGCACATTATGGGAAGGTTGGGAAGATTTGGTGAAAGGAAGCCTGGGCTGGGCCCTAAAGAATAAATAGGAGAGTCAGTTAAGGAAGTCTGGACATGGGTTTTACTGAAGCCAACGTGCATTTTAGTCCTGATGAAGATATAATGTGAAGTAGAAATGATGATGAATAAAGCTAGAGAGGTTGCCAAGGGCAACCGTGAGGAACCACCAAAGGTCTGCAGCAGGTGGGACATGATAAGATTTTTTTCTTTTCTTTCTTTCTTTTTTTTTTGTAGTACTGGAGATTGAACCCAGGGCCTCATGCTTGCATGCTTTGCAAGTGCTGTACCACTGAGCTGTACCCTCAGCCCATTTTTTTTGCTTTTTGAGACAGGGTCTCACTAAATTATGCAGACTGCCTCTGGTCTCGAACTTGGGACCCTCCTGCCTCTGCCTCCCCAGTTGCTGGGATTACAGGCATGCACCAAGGCACCCAGCTTAAGATTTTTATTTTCAATAGGTCATTCTAAACTGGGCATGGTGATGCATATTTGTAACCCCAGAACCTAGGAGGCTGACGGGGGAGGCTCCTGAAGCATAACTCTAACTGGGGCTACAGTGACTTCCAGGATAGCCTCAAAATGAGACTCTACTAAGAAAAAAAAAAAAAAAAAAAAAAAAAAAAAAAAAAAAAAAAAAAAAAAAAAAAAAAAAAAAAAAAAAAAAAAAAAAAAAAAAAAAAAAAAAAAAAAAAGAAAGAAAAAAAGAAAAGAAAAGAGCCACTCTAGAACTCTAGGTCACTATAGTGACTGTCACAGAGAATGGGCTCAAGGGGTACAAGATTAGAAAAGAGAGGAAGACCAGTCAGGAGGCTATTACAATAATCCAGGAAAAAATATAAGAACATGAATAAGAGTCAGGCGCGGTGGTGCATGCCTGTAATCCCAGTGACTTGGGAGGCAGAGGCAGGAGGATCGCAAGTTTGAGATCAGAGGCAGTCTGTGTAACTTAGTGAGACCCTGTCTCAAAAAAAAAAGTAAAAAAATGGGCTGGCAGTGCAGCTCAGTGGCCCAGCACTTGCAAAGCATGCAAGCAGGAGACCCTGGGTTCAACCCCAGTACTGCAAAAAAAAAAGAATATGGATAAGAGCAGTGTCTGTAAAGATGGAGAGGATGGCAATAGTTCACGAAGTATTATGCAAAAAAGGTGGATTTGGTGATTAAATACATATGTTGATTGAGGGCAAGAAAAGAATCAAGGAAGAGCCACTGGCTGCTAAAATAGGTGATTACCTAGATGTAGTGCTGCCAGCTAAGCAAGAAAATACTGAAGGAAGAACAGGCTTAAAGAAAAGATTGTGATAATGACTTTGGGCATGCAAAACCTAAGGTTATCAAGGGATACTCAGGTAAGTCACCTAGCAGAAGCTATCCTCAAACACAGAAGTTCAGGGAAAAGGACCAGGAGTCAGTTTAACATGAAGGGGAGGAGATCAAGAAGCTGAAGGGTGAACTGAGCAGTGTACTGAAGACAATGGTCCTCCAAACACCACCTCTAAGGAGTATACAAAGGAAAAAGAGCTCATGATCAGTTAGGAAATGAAAATCTAAAGAAGTGGGAGAAGAACTGACAGAGAATCATGTCATGAAAGCCCAAAGACTAGAGTTTTAAGAAAAAGGGAGTGACCATCATATAGGCATTGGAAAAGATTTCCTTAATAGGACCCCAATTGCTCAAGAAATTGCAACAAGAATAGATAAATGGGACCACATCAAATTAAGAAGCTTCTGCACAGCAAAAGAAACAATTAACAGAGTCAAGGAAACCTCCACAGAATGGGAAAAAATCTTCGCATTTTATACATCTGACAAAGGTCTAATTACT